>JAQLOM010000034.1:12503707-12517689 GCA_030068315.1 Chrysichthys thysi
TTTGAGATGTTGGTGAAGTTTCAAACAAACAGGAAAAACAATAAATTATAAACATATAATTTCAACCTGGTTACATAGGCTGAGATACCCAAGCTAGGCCAAGTGGTTCAACACAGTTGTACGACTTACGATATTTTTGACTTACAATGGGTGTGTCCGAACACATCTCCGTCGTAACTTGAGGACTACCTGTTATGTGAACTGCATTACTGGGGTGATAATAACATACATTGTGTTGCATGCAAGATCTGTGGTGTTAGTAGAGTATCACATACAAGAACATGTATATGTATAAAATATTTCAGTGGAAATATTTGGGAAACATGTTGCAGTCAAATGGAGGTCTTGGTCCAAAACTTGCATGCATGTGTTCTGTCTTTTCAGATACATTTCATATGCTTACCTAGTTCTACAGGAGGGGAGGATTTCACACTGCAGGCAAGTGTTACTTTTGTTGCAGCTCGCAATAAGCAAACTAGGTTTAGTAGATCATTTTGCCTCTGTTTTAGACATTTGGTTATGATCATGTCAATATTTTGCCAACATTTTTGCCATGTAGATGCTTTGTATTAATCTGGCACAAAAACTACAGTAGTGTCATGGAAGGGCTGTTTGAGCTTGACAAATGATCTATATAATAAATAAATTCTTCTAATTATAATTCATATAGACTGTGACCTCTCTCTCTGCTGAATTGTTGGAGTTGCTAAGATCCCTACATATACATACTCTTAAAGATGAAGAAATGTTGCTCATCAAAGATCCAAAGCGAACCTTGGACAGAAAAGATGGAATCTCTCAGGTACATTATGTGGCAGGCAAAATGTTGAAAAAGTATGCTTGCCTGTGTGTGTTTGGTGGTGGATTATTTTATCCTTGGGTATTAAGTGTCTTCTATGGTGTTTTGTGGTTTTCTAGGTGTGTGGTATGTTCGAAGTGTGACAATAGGGCTAATTTTATATCAAGCCACAAACTGATTGTAGGCCTAACAAAAAATTGTATATGCTTTCTCAAACATGTTTAGCCCACACAGCATGATGTTTTTACAAGCAGTGTCTGATTTCCTAATTGCAGACTTACTCATCCAGAGCCATGTGTGTACTGAGACACGGCAGCCCTCAACAGATCAGTGTTTGTACTATGCTGGGGCTACTGAGTCGCTATACAGCAGGGATCAGATATGCTCTGGAGGTACAGTCTCTTCAGAGGGGCATATCAGAGTCATGTCAAGCTGAAGATGATGACACCAACCAGTCTGTCTCTTCTATCGAGGAAGATTTTGTTACAGCTTTTGAACATCTTGAAGAGGAGGAAACAGGTTACTCACTTTGTTACAGTACCCATGTAAATGTGCCACAGCTAATATTAATAAGTGTTTGGCTTAAGAGCCAACTCACAGTTTTTATATATTCTCTGTGCTCTACAGAAACTATTAAAGTTCACATTTTATTTGTCATTTATTTACATTTAATAATTTTATTTTAAAAAATTACCTTTGCTATGTTGTAGTTGTATATAGCAAGAGGAACCAGAGGGACGTGGCCTCCCAAACTCTCCCCTCCCATTTCAAAGATTTATCTGGGTCCCATATCATCATTAGCTCTTTCTCCAAGAAGTCCAAGAGTAGACAAAAGTCAACTTCTGATGTGTCAGGATCATTTCAGAAGTCACCAACAACATGGTCTAGGGGTGCAGAGAACGATTTGAACGCATCCACACCAAGTAACCTACCAAAAACACGTGTTACCTCTACATCATTCACAGAATCTGATGATTCAGACTGCTCCAGTCCAAGCCCCATTATTTTTTTGGATGAGGTTGGTTATCAGAAGAGTCTAAAAGCAAAGCTTGACATTCCAAAGATCCCTGTTCTTAAAGAGGGAGTAGAAGATTCTGACTCAGAGGTTTGTGAGTTTTTTGACAGTTTTGATCAATTCGATGATCTGGATCAGTGTTTTGATTCCACTATGAAGGTGCCAAACGAACAGGTCCTTGTTACCCAGAAAAAAAAACCTAGTGAGAGCTCTGTTAGTAAATACGATTCAAAGGGTCGATCAACAACGGCAATGAACCCTCACAAGTTTGACCAAAGGACTCTTCCAGCCAATATCAGAAAGCCCACTCCGCTTAAACCAGGATCTCCATATAGTATACACTCCGATGCTCCAGATTCTCCACGACCAGTGAGGACATCCTGTGAGGAAAGTGGGGGACTCTTCAGCCCGGTTCACTCATCAGCATTTAGTCCTCTGGGAGAAGGTGGAGCCTTGGAGTGTTTTTGGAAACTAGATGGAGATGTTTCCGAATTGCGCAAACCACAGGACCTTTGTTCACTGTATAAAACTTATTCTGATTTTGCAAACAATCTCTCGAAAGAAATTCTTGGAACCGTTTGTGGGTACTCTTCTCCTGTTGACATTAACATTAATAAGAACTTGAGTTGTGTGTGCCATAAAGAATTCAAAAACACTAGTGGACATCTAATGAAGCTGTCAGATATTCAGGAGACGGTCACTATTGCCAAATCGCACTCGCAGTCTCTGAAGGATGGGATTCAGAAGTTTGCCACAGACTTGGTTGAAATGAGCATTGGCAGTGCCTTAAGAGATTTACAGAAAGGAGTGTCATCCTGCACTACAACACTTTGCCATTTAGCTGCTAGGCTAACATCTACAGTGTTCCATATGGCCTTTCAAGAGATAGGAATGCGCCATGCATATGTATTAAAAGAGCGTGCCATAAATGGATTGGCTTGTTTCCTTGTTGGGGAAGCAGTCTCTGGGGCCCTGAAAGAGTTTCTGTTTGTGAAAAAGCAGATTTTTAACAACACTGTCACCAGATTTGCAGCTGATCTTGCTGAGGAATTAATATTTGAGGGAATTATGGAGGTATGTCAATTCTCACATCCATCTACACCTCTTACTCCTAAGAATTGGTCTTTTGAGCAAGAAGAGGAAGTGGTTTGTTCTTATGCTTCAGATCTTTCGGAGTCAGTTCTTCAAGAAGCCTTCATAGAACTGTCCCAGGCTGATGTGACTTTCACGACCCAGGCAGCCATAAGTGTGTCACTGGACAACATCTGCTATGTCAGTGCTGAAGATGCATCTCAGACCACAAAAATCTGCAATGCCCAGTCAAGTTTCCAGAATTCACAGTCGCTTGTCCAGGCTGGAAACCAAGAAGAAGATGGCTGCACTGTAAAGAAAGCCTTGTACTGTGTTTCTGGAATGGCCAGTTGTGTTCCAGTCCCTGCAGCAGGCAAAGCTATATCCTACCTGCATAACCCAGAGGAAATGTGTCGGTATAAGTCCAGCATTAGTCAGACTTGCCAGAGCAGTCCCAAAAGAAGCACTTGTTTCCAAGGAAGAGCAGTGACTTCCACTTCAAACACATCCACTGCAACATTTTCTGAGTCAGTGCTAGGTATTTCCCAAATCCGTAAAGTCTGTGGTAATCTTGGAAATACATCTACAAGTGCTGATGAGAAACATCCAGTGGGAAAAAGCTTTGAGAAAGTATCTGGTGCTCTGGTTGAGACAATAGTGGGTGAAGCATTTGACATTGTGACCACAAGCAAATTAAAGAAAAAAATGGACGACTGTGCTGATTTCTTAAGTAAAAATATAGGGAGTCAGATGGCAATATGTACTGGTATAGCAAAATCCCAGGATGTGGCATGTCAGAGTTCACCACCTTGTGATTTGTACTCCTCACAGAAAATCTTGTCCGTAATTCCGAAAGGAGATTTGACTGAGTCATCCTCATGTTACTCTCAGCCTCACTTAACGTCAAAGAATGCAGATAAAACAGTTTGTCAATCGGGCTTAAGAAATATACGTACACTTGACAGGTTGACACCAGAAGTCCAGTCTGCTGTGATGAAGGATACTTTGGAAGTGCCCAGTTTTGAAGGGGGCATTCGTGGAGGCAGAAAAGTAGTCTCAGAAGAGATGCTGAATGGTAGTACGGTCACAAAATCTAGTGGAAGCCCAGGCACTCCTCCCTCAACTCCCCAACAGCCATCGGACATCTCGAGTGAGAAGAAGCTTAAACAGTTTTCAAAGAAGCTCAAGGGCAAGCTTGCTAAGGAATTTTCCCCTGCAACACCCCCACCCACCCCACATTATGAGCCCACTCCAGGACTTGAAGAGGGCTCAGATTCAGAGAAAGAGGAATTTATGCTGAGGCTCATGAGGTCCCTTTCTGAAGAAGCTGTCAACAATGAAGATGAAGATGAGGAGCAGGAAGATGGTCTCATCTCTGTGACCCGTAGCACGGAGCAAAGTCCCAGTGTGGGAAACAAAATGATTGAGAGAGGGGCACTGCGCTATGCTGAGCGTTTGGCATGCCATATTGTTTCCATGGCAACTGAAATGGACAATTTAAGCATTGGTGATGTAAGTAAGCCAGAAAGTGAAGACGGCAGTGATAGCTCTGCTTTACACAGTGCACAGTTCTCTGAACAGACCTTGAATTCCTTGTGGACATACGCTGGGGAAATTGCGGGGGAAGTCATCAGTGATGTAAAGAGGATGATGAGTTCCAGCAATTGCCGCCACAAAACCGTCAAAAGAGGATCTTTTAAGTCTGATAAGCATCAGTGTGGTGACTGGAAAGACGGTCATTTTGTCAAAATTAGCCAGTGGTCAAATGATCTCAATCCACTAGTTTCCAGTGCTCAGAGTAACACTTCAAGTAGAATCTCAGCCCAATCTGAATACCCAAGCTCTGAAAGTGTTACTGATGAGTGCGCAGGATACGTTGTCAAGGTACTTAAAAAAGATGGTGGAAGCCGGGAACTTATCCTGGATCAGTATGCCAGTGAGTTGGCTTATAAATCTATCAAATCAGGCCTAGCTCATGCTGCACAGAAAATAAAGCAGAAGTCCCCTTTACGACACGGCTCATCTCGACATTTACACCACGAGGGCAGCCATAGCATTTGCAAGATCCCACCATCTGAGTCCTCTCCTGCCATTCTTACCCGAGGACAAGAAGGGTCCTCTAGTGAATCTGCATTGTGTGTTTGTCAGGATGTTGAAAGCATTGATGGGAAGGAATACATGGAACTTGTGAACTTTGCGGAGTCATTGGCTTATAATATTACATGCGATGTCACAAGAAAGCTACGAATGTCGTCGATTAGGCTTCCAAAGTCGCTCACAGACTCTTGTCTCTACAGGAAGTCAAACGTTGAGGACATGGCAGGAAATTTAATCAAAACTGCTTTTTCATGTTCAGTGCTACCATATACTGTGAAAAACAGGCAATATCATAGCACCAGCAGCTTAGATGATGGAAATTACAATAATGGTGTTATGCAAGTAATTGAGCATTATGCCAGGAAGATTGTTGATGACACTTTGGAAATGACTCTGGGGTCTACAGCTCTTCAGATAGCAGAAGAGAGGAGGTCTTTAGAAATGAGTTCTTTCACCGAGAAGTTGACTGACGCATACAAGCCTTGCCGGTACTGTCAAGCAAGAGACTGCTCATTTTGCAAAAACTGTCATCTCAAGTACCATGCAATGCAGAAGAGGATGCAGCAAGACTCTGACACAACAGTTAATCTTGAAATTCCCAAAATCCACATAGATTTGGACAAGAGAGCAGTTTTGGCTGAAGAAATGGTATCTGCAGCACTTGAGAAAGCTAAGAAAGAACACAGCAGCACCAGTTTAAATGCAGACAGTGGGATTGGACATGATGGCGCAAGCTTTGCAGAAAGCCTCACCACAGAGATCATGACGTCTGCGTTGTCCAACATCTGCCAAACCATCAACCTCAGGTAAACACAAAAAAAAAGATGACTAGTTTTGTAAAAAGAAAAAAAAATGTAAATAACTTTAAGCTTGTACTTCTGAAGATGCGTGACTTATCACTTACTCAATTATTGTGGGTTCCTTAGTCATTAACATTTCCTGCATTGATGCAATACTGGACAGATTTAGTTAAGTTATTTGAATGAATTGCAAATATTTCATTGCGTGGATATATAGTCACTTATGATTTTATGCCTTTTTACGCTGGTTGAATTTAGCCCTGAGTGTAGATATTTCCATTGGTTGGGAACGAATACAGTGTAATTAGACTATGATGGTATGTGTAGTACAAAGCTATGTGTAAATCCTATCCATCAATCCATAAGCTAGGTCTGCTTATGAAGAACAGTGTCAGTACTCTTTCTAGCAATGCAACAAATTCTGATTTCACACACTGACTTTAAACATCAGTTTGCATAGTTAAGTCATCCTTTTTGCTTACCATCTATGCCTTTTTTTTTTTTTTTTTTTAAAGTGAATATCTACTATTTGTTCCAGTGCCCATGGGAGCGAGAGTGTCAATGTGACAGAGTCGACAGTCAGTCAGCAGCTAAATCTAAGTGTGGGAGATGACAGTCTTGGGAGTTGGTCTAATTTGAGCTTTGAAGAAGACCATCCTGATGAAAGTAGTAGCTTCCATCACCTAAGTGACAGGTAATTTTTAGGTTCAGTAGCTTGAAGAAATTCAGTTTGATTACTAACTCCTCACCAGCTTTTTTTTTTCTTTTTTTTTCCCAATTCTAAACACACGTTATTCCCACTTGAACACTGTTCACTATTGACAGAGAAGATGAGGAATTGCCAGAGAATTAAATGCATAAATGTAATGGTTTGAGAAGCTGGAAGAGTGGTGCTTAATTTACTTGTCAAAATAAATCAGTCAAGTAATTGTAAATGACTAGCAAACTGCTTTCATTGTCCACATTTTAATGCAGCCTGTTATATTTTGTTGATGTTGTGTTTCTGGCTCCTCTGTATCTTGCACATTAACTTGAGGACTTTATACGACTTAGGTTTCCCCAAAACAATGATTCCTCTTTGCCAAGGAATGATCCCCCCCCCCCTTTTTTTATAGATACTACTCTCACTCATGGAAAATTGTTTATTCCACAAACAGCAAAACCAAATGCTCTGAAAACATCTAGAGGCAAGGAAATAAGAATTTTTGCAGTTATTACGCTTCCTTTTTCAGTTAGGATTTTAAATGACCCCTTCCGCTAGGCTGAGAATTTGAAAATAATTCTTGGAGCAAACTTTTATCTAAAGACGACGCAGTCGTAAGCAAGTAGTTTCTTTGAATAATTAAAAGGCATCTGTCGGTTATGAAAATATCTTTTGAAACGTGTGGTTGCAAGCACTTATTTATCTTGGGGCAATCTTTCCAGGATGCTAATTCGTAGCTCCAGCTCTTCTCCAGAAAAGTATTCATCTGTTGTCCCTTGTTTACATGAGAACTGGTGGTGTAAAATAATGGCTTTTGTCCAGAAGGATTTGTTCTAACTGTGTGTGGCTAGTAACTAATCGGATAGGTAGCCTGTTATGAAGTCTTGAAGACTACTTTGAGGTGGGTATGCAAGCTCCACAGTGACTTGGCAATGACCTGGTAGTGTATGTGCTTGCCTAGTGTTGAGTGCTCCTCTTTTCTCCTACAGCAGTAATGGGAACAGCAGTAGCTGGAGCAGTCTGGGGTTAGAGGGCGAGGTTTATGAAGAGCATTTGTCCTTCTCCCCATCAGACAGGTTGGTCCAGAGCAGGAAACTGAGTATAGTCAGCGTGGGCTTTCTCAAATGTCTGCATGATGTAAGAGCTTTGATCACCAAGTGTTGAAAATGTGTCTGTGTGATGTAGCAACCTTTGCCTTGTAGAGACAAACCCAGGAACTCAACAGCTCTTTGTTGGTCTCCATTCTGTGGTTTTAACAAATGGAATTAGTAAATTAAATTACGTGTGTGTATGTGTGTGCGTGGGTGTAGGAAGGGCTGGGGAGATAATTCCTTCTGTCAGTTCTTTGTGAAATCTTGACTCTGACAAAAGAGCGATCTGTCTTTCCTGTCTGCTGCATGGCTGAGTGATGGGAGACCGTTCTGGCCCCTGCTTCTCATAAGGATCCTGTTCCACTGGGAAAATGACTCAGATATCTTCAAATGGCAATAGAGATCACTGTCAGTGCTTCATTTCATTGAACAGGAAAATGTTATCTGAATGTAGCACAGTGAGACTCTTTAATGAGATGAAGTACAATTGAATCTGTTGCCTTTGGGCCGAATTTTTTTTTTGTGTGCGTGTGTGGCAGCCTGGGAAAATCCTTCTCCATGTGGATATAAATTTTTTAATCTTATGCTATGTATAGAGTTCTGAAAACACCAGGATAGACAGAAAGACAGAGTGATAGCGTCTGTGCCATAAGTAGTTTGACAGTGACACAACGTTCATAATTTTGACTCTGTACACCACTACACTGGGTTTGAAATGAAGTCATCAAGATGTGATCATAGTGTAGACTTTCAGAATTCAAAGGGCAAATATCGCATTAATTGTTTACAAATTGCAGCTATTTTTTTCATAGTCTCTCCATTTTCACAGGCTTAAAAGTATTTGTACAATTGACTGATGAGCAATTTCATGGTCAGGTGTGACCCGTTTCCTCATTATTTCATGACCGATTAAGGAGATAAAAGGTCTGGATTTGGCTCCAAGTGTTATTTGCATTCAGCAGCTGGTTATGCGAACTCTTAATATGCAGTACAAAGAGGTGTTGATGCAAGTGAAGGAGGCCATCATTATCCTGAAAAAAACCAAAAAAAAACCAAAGCAGACTTATCAGAGAGCTAGCAAACACCAGAAGTGGCCAAATTAACAATTTGGTACAAGGAATGCACTGGAGGCCACAGAAGAGCAAAAGGCCTAGAACACCACAGAAGACAACTAAAGTGGATGGTCATAGAATTCTTTCCTTGGTGAAGAAAAACCCCTTCACAACCTTTAGCCAAGTCAAGAACATCATTAGTCCCATCATTAGGAGCTTTCGGACCAGATGAACTTTTCTTAGTCATCATGTGACGGCTGATACAAGTAGCAGGATGAATTCTGAAGTATATAGAGTTATACTCTTTGCTCCGATTAAGTCAAAAGCTGAAAAACAAATAGGACGGCATTTTACAGTACAGACAGATAAGGTCCCAAAACAGATCTCTCAAGCTAGTGCAAGAGCATCTTAAAGCAAAGAAATGAAATCAGTCAACCCAACCCAAATCGGTTAACCCAATTGAGCATGTTTTTCACTTACCAAAGACAAAACTGAAGGACCCCCATGTAAGCAGCAACTAAAGGTTGACTCTCAAGGCAGCATTTGGTGATGTCCATAGGTTTCATGACTTCAGGCGGTGAATGACTGCAAAGGATTTGCATCCACATATTAAAAATGATACTTAGATTTAGAATTATGTTAATTTTGTCTAGTAACTCCTGAGCCTGTGAATATGAAGGACTGCGTAAAAAAATGGCTTTAATTCCTAAATGGCTAATGCAGTTTTTTTTTTGTTAAGTGCCTTGAATTTAAGAGGAAAGTCTGTACGTCAATCACATTTCCATAGTGTAAACAACAATGTGTATACATTGCGAAAAATATGACCGCTGATATTTAGACCATATTCAAACTTAGTTGATTAGGCTTATGTCCATTTTGCTGTTGCACATAACCAAGAACTTGCATAAAATCAAACCATTTACTGTGCAAGGAAAGCATGCTAGTAAATAAACTCTTCAGGCAGACTGACTATTTTTATTGCCGGGTTAGGTAAATTTTGGCTGCTTGTTTACTTAATGTCATTTCTACAGAAAGCGTAAGCCAGGTGAAGAAGTAAATAAAACCATTTGATTTGTTTTAATTAAATTAGTCGTATCAGAGTAAATTATAGACACCAAAACTCATTTTTTGTTAAAACACAATTTGATCTTTTCTGTCTTTTTGCTAGAATTTAGCCTCAGCGGCATTTTCCCAATCTGCTTCACATTTGGTCGTCAATGCATTAGTGAATGCAAGTCACATTTCAAGAAAGAAATTGGTTAAATCTTGTTTCTAGCAATTTAAAGGAATGCTCAAAGTCTTTAAAGTACTGAAGAATTTCACGTTACTCGTGTGGTATAGTTAAATTTCAGAGGTAAATAGTGGAACAGGTCAGTATGAAAACTAGGTTTACAGAAAACCGTGATCCCTCTCTCTATCTTTCAGTTCTGAATGGCCCTCTTGCATGTTTTTTTCCCAGACTTTTGGCTTTTTCATTGTTGCTGTCTTTTTGGTCTGTTTGCTCACACTAGTGGTGTTTCTCATCCTGTAGTGACTACACAGAGGAGAAGGAAACCGAGGCCAAGAACTTCATGGGTGGTAATGGATCATTTCTTGTTCTCATCATAAAACTTTTTTTGATAAAGGTAAATAGTGAAATACCATATTTGTACTTGCAGCCGGGCTTGACCCCATCATTTTTCAGAATGATCATACTTGGCAGAAGAAGTGTTCCACTGCTTTGTCCAAACTGCACTGCTGTTGTTTCATATCCCTGTCTCCCGTAACTGTCCAAGCACTGCGGGTCTGCCGATGATTTCAGACAGAGCCATCTGGCCCCATTTGCTGAAAGACTGTGGGAAACGGATTTATGCTATGGGCTGACTGAAATGGGGTTATCTCCTGTGATCGTGCTGATGGCAGTTGGGGTGTATGTGGGCTTTTTAACAGGCCTTTTTGTGTTTATCCTGGCAGGGACGATGCGAGTGGAGAGGGGCCACACAGAAGGGGACAGGACTTTGCTGGTGGTCAGTACAGATATGTGGGGGCAGGGCCCAGATCCCCAACTGAGAATGGTGCTGCAGTGGATGGCAGCTTCGATCACTGAACTGCGAGTCATGCAGCTCAGCCAGCAGTCTGAGAGAGAAGTGCAGCAGGTTAGTTTTTGCAAAGATATTTCATATTTAAAATGGACACTATATGGCCAAAAGTTTCTGGATACCTGATCATCACATCCATATGTGGGCCTTCCCCAAACTGTTAGAAACCACAAACCTCAAAGATGGAAGGACACATTTGTCTAGAATGTCTGTGGGGGTGGGGTGCATCGGTCTGGATCACGGACTTTGAGTCACGGATTGCATCAGTGCAAAAAATATATATATATATAACTTGGCTTTCCATTCATTACTTAAAGAATGCTTAAAGAAAGGAACTTGCCTTTGGTCTTCAATTAAAATGACCAACTTAAAATAAAATATTCAGTAATTGATAGAATAGAATAATTACTTGGGTGAACAGCCCAGGTATATTAACAGCCACTAAAGTATATTTCAGCAAAAAAGTTTGGTGGAGTCTTAGTTAGTATGCATGTTACATGGTATTGTCCCCGTTACCATGACAACATGGAGTATTTGAGTCCAGTAAGCACATTCAGTTTTGTAGTGGTGCTCCAGCCCCCCCCAACCTTTTTAATTGATTATTAAAGGGACATTAATGGTCCATTTGGTCATTGTATGTTCATGTCATTAACAGACGGCCATTTGTTTTTATTATCAGAAATCGCAGGTAGAAAATGTAAAAGCAAGTAAAATTGCATTTCTTTTCCTTGATGTGCGATATAATGCATGAGTCCCGGAGCAGCATGAGCGGAGCAGATTCCAATCTGTGCGAGCAGAGCAGATTCAAGTGTGATCTGAAATCACTTGTAGTAGATCAGTCTTATGTGGGCAGGTAATGCTGACCTTTTCTGCCAATGCCAGCAGAAATATGTACAGTATTTCAGACCTGTGGGAAGCACTGCTTAAAGTGCAATATGAGGTATAACGATACCTTCTTCCTTTCAACAGTAGTGGAAAATATAGCACTTTACATTCCATAACAGGTTTGTCCACTACTCATGTCATCAGTATATTTTACAGGGAAGGCAAAATGTTCTGTATATGTGATTGGTACATATATGTGTATGATATGGGAGGTTATTCAAGTTCTTCCACTCGTTACTATAGACTGCTTTTAACATGTCCCGCTGATGTGAACACACAGCTGCTTTGTCTGTTTCTTTTCACTATAACTCTGCATTGACATTTAGGGAATTATTACTTTACATTGTAACAGTGGCAGTAAAACTGTGTTCCAACAATTATGGTTAAACTTTGCGTGCCGAACCATGGGGGGTGATCTGTATGGACCATGGTCTGTTACACCACTAATTACAATTTCCTTTCACTGGAACTAAGGGGCCAAAAACCTTCCAGCATGACCGTACCCTTGTGCACAATGCGAGCACCATGAAGGCATGGTTTGCCAAGGTTGGTGTTGAAGAACTCGAGTGGCCTGCATAGAACCCTGAGCTCAACCTGACTGAAGACCTTTAGGATGAATTGGAACGACGACTGCACCCCAAGGCTCCTCACACAACGTCAGTGTCTGACCTCACTAAAGCTTGTGGGTGAATGTGCAGCTCTCCACAGACACGCTACAAAGTCGAGTGGAAAGCCTTTTTCAGACATTTGGAACGGGATGTTTGAAAATGTACATATGGTTGTGATGGTCAGGTATCCACAACTATTTGTCTATAAAGTGCATTTTTGGTATATTGTTATCCTTTAAATTACAATGTTATCAGAAACTACTGGGACACACTACACTGCAAATTGGTAACAAAATTAATTTGGTAATATTATTCACGTAGTGTACAATGTCAAACGACGAGCCTGAAACAGATTATTTTTGCTCTGCAAAAAGTGTTCTATTCCTCTGAAACACTAACAATTTGATAAAGGATACAAATCCGTACTGATTAAAGAATCCTCTTGAAGGTAATAAGACTAAAAATTTTCATTTTAAAAATGCTAAATAAGCATCATGGTGGAACATCAACATGCATGTCGCTGTGCATGAGTGCATCAATATGATTATAATCTTAAGTTTATTATATTAATGAGCACATTAATATTAACCTAGGATTTGCTCTACTGTCTGAGCCATGCTGTCTTAGAATACTAATAAATGTTTTCTGACCAATCAGAACTGTAAATTGGGCAGCTCTGTGATATATGGTAAGATTAAGATAATGACAATCCTGTATCGAAAGCACAACAGTATAACATTGCTTTGATTCTCAGTTGGTCCAGGTTGATTTCTGTGTTTCTCCTTCTTAACTTATAGAAGTTTATGAATACAGCAGCACATCTTATGTCTGCCACTGTAACCTCATGTTCATACAAATATGGAAATGGTATTTCAGATGCATTCTAACTACAGCTTTTGTGTGTTTATACATGTAGTTTCTGCGTGTAGTTCAGAGGCTGAGAGAGAGAGAGTGGAGAGTTGGAGAGCTTCTTCAGGCGCTGCTTAGATACTACGAGGAGGAACCATATACTGAGGATACAAGACATGAACGCAGGTCCCTTTTCCACTGGCTTCTTGAACACCCGTAGACAATCACCAACCACTACTTACACTAGTGACTGACACACCTGTAGTAAGTGCTATAACTGCACTGTATTCAAGTGAAGATTTCTATCACTTTCACTTTTATGTGCAACGTAGCTGCCCAGTTAGAGGCCATAGCCAGCGGGATGTATCAAGTGCGTGTGTATGTGAGTGTATTGCATGCCGTGACTGAAGGTATTTTTGTTCTCCATCTTTTGTCACTTGTTTTGTTTCATTTGATATTGGATTGCATATCACACACCTAGTATGTTATCATTTGCACTTTTCTCAGTGTTTGCTTTCATGCCCTAAGCCAGTGTTATAGCAACGAACAGAGAGCTCAGTGGCGGCATTGCTTTATCAAAGGGAATCCCTGGAGCAGGGACAACTGTTAGATCACCTCTCTTTACAGGAATATACACGCTAAAGGGACCAGCCAGCCGAACCACTGCACCTCCCATATCCATGTTTCTTGGTCACTGTAGACTTTTGTAGCTTGATGTACAAAAGAATGAAAACAGTAGTGGACAGGAATTGTAGGTCAATTTTATTGTAAATATTTCGACACTTTACCAGTCAGTTGCTGTCAGAAGACTCCATCAAAATATATTTTAGTGATATTCCCCTTTCAGTCCGAAGCCTTTCCTGTTTCAGTGTATCATCTCAGGATGGTGCTGAATTTATTAAAAGGCCCTTATGGATAAGCATTTCAGACACCA
>JAQLOM010000034.1:12517789-12531142 GCA_030068315.1 Chrysichthys thysi
ATAAAATGTAAAATATATTTTTTGTAACATTTAAAAATAGTCAGATGTGTGGTGTGGTGCACTTGGTATATAAAACTGTATAAAATACACTGTTGCCAAAAATTAAGGAACACAAATTAATATTTTTTTAAAGAGTACATTTAAGTAAATACTTAACATTTTAAACAGTCAATAAATGATATGCTGCTAAACGGGCAAAGAAGCTCTGTAATCTGAAGAAGAAAATAGGGCAGTTTGCCAGTTTTCTAAATTAAACACTTAGCCAGTGATTAATGTTAACAGTTTTCTATACTTACTGGAACAGTGAGACACTATGTACAATTTGTACCTGATGTGGGCTTGTGGGTCACATTCATTGCTTGAGAGGGACATGGGTTTGTCAACCCCCCCCTGATTCTTTCTTTGTATAGGATTCACTGTACAAAATGTACTGATTCTTATTTCTGGCTTGTCAAAGATAGATGGCATATGCTAGAAAGTCATAAATTTGTCATTTAATTTTGTTTTCAATTGTAATTCATTTTTCCTAAGCTTGACTTTGATATAGATGTTTCTTTGAGTTCTGTTCATAACATTTGTGGTTGCTTAGATTCCTCAGCGCACCACTTTAATTTGAACCGCGAATGAACCACAGCTGCCAGCGCCTGCATAACTCGGTCACTAATCACACACTCCTTACGTCTCCTGGAGATGTTTTACACTCCAGCAGGAAATCAACCACCACAGTCTTTCCCACACTATCCCATTCCCCTCATTGCATGCACTTTACTGTGCACTCCCCATGAAGGTAGCACTTTAGCTTGGAATGGCCATATTGGTCCTTCCCAGCTTATTGCAGTATCTCAGAGCAGTATATTCCCCACACTAGGCCCAATATTAAAACCACCATAAGTTTATGGAGTTGAGTATTGATTATATGTCTGCCCTGTGCTTATGTATAAGGAAGCTTTTCAAACCTATTAGTCCACTTGCTGAGTCAGAGACAGAGCGAACTTGATTCCTTTGGTTTGTTTGCTACCTGCTTTGATTTAGTTTCACACTGCATATAATTAAATAAATAAAGCAAAAAGCAAAAAACGTGGCAGAGGGCTGTGTATGGCTGAAAACGTGCTTGTAAAACCATTAATTGGTAAGAAAAAGAAATGCGTCAATGAAAAATGGCAAACAAAGAGTGCAAAATGACAAACAATTACCAGGTGCTCTAAATTAATAGATAATTTATATCAAAACTAATTTTAAACATTTTGGGCGTCATATACAGCAATTATATCTATTTTTTTAGCATAGCATTTCTACAGCACTATAGCTGTCTTTTCATATTTACAAAAAATGCCATCCAGGATGCAAAATATAAGGAATGTTTAGTTCACTCCCTGCAGTTGGTGTGATTTCAGGGATGAATTGATTTCAAATCGTGCTAGACTTTACTTGGAACCAGACCTTGCTCAGAAAGCCTCGAACTAGTTGTTTTGGTCTGCACCTGAATGGGATTGCTGCATTCTCACCTGCACAGCCAAAGCACACCAGGGTTCAGTGGAAAAGGACTAAACACTACATGTGTGAAAGCACCCTAAAGAAGCTTCTAGGTACCAGTTGTTCAGTTTAAATCGACATCAATGCATACATGGTAAGTCATATAATGTATTATTCAGAAAATTGATGCAGTTCAAAATCCATATACAGTATACTTTAGAGAGATATGTATGCAGGAATAGGCAGATCTGGGAAGTAGAACGTATTGTTTCACACGAACACTAATGCATGCTATTCTATCTGTTCATGCTTACCTGTATTACTATTAAAGTGGTGTGGATGTTGAGTTTGTGGCATCATATCATCAAAGATTATTTCTCATGAGCATGGTCCAAAGTCATGCAGCACTTTGGCTACTCGTGCTGTGTACCTGTGAATCGCTGCAGTGAAAAAACGTCTCTCCTCATGGTGCCATGACTCGTTTTATGAAGGAAAAGAAGACTAGGCTGTTTTGTTTACATGATTTTGAATTGCCATTAAAAAAAGAAAAAAACTTTTTTTGTAGGTGACTATTGTAGGCATTATCTAAATCTAAAAGTGGAAAAGAATCATATGTTTTTTCAGATGACCACCCTAAAAAAAAAAAGAATCAACTGAAGGTGTACAGTATTTGCAGATATACACTTTCGCCTCTTTAACAGTGGGATTGTACTTGCTTTTGCTGTACGTATAAACAGGCATAAATGTGCTGGCTTTGTGTACTGACTTTATTTTATGTACATTCCTATATTTCCCCTATGACCTGTTGCTATTTGTGTTATTTAAAGCTGTGTGTACTGCAGATTTGACATTATAGTTTAACGGTAAATATTTTGTTACTTGTGCAGTGTCATGCTCATCTCTGTGAAGTAGCCAGACAATATTACACTGACTTCTCTATTTTTTTTCCTGCTCATTTGTATTACCTTGAAAAGTAAGATATTTAATAATTTATGTCAGTATAACTTATAATTGTGATTACACTAGTGACGTTGCTGAATAGTTTACACATTAAAAGCCTAAAGTAAGAGCACTACACCTGTTAAAGCTGTGGCTAAGAATAAAGCTTTTTCATGTGAAGTTGTCAGGTTTCCTTCTTTATTGAGCGGCGCAATAAAAAGAGTTGGAAAGGGAAACCTTTATTTTAATGTCAAATGTGGACTTACAGTACGATACTCTACATACACCCTCTTCCTAGAGTGAAGTGGAGGACAATAAGTGTTTGTGCTCTTAAATACTTCCTGAGTTATAAACCTGAGAAGAGTGGCTGCATACAAATGCAAAAATGCATTCAAGTTATGATGATCATGTTCTAGCATTTGATGCAACTTTCAAACAGGTTTCGTGTCCCGCTCACGGGTACAGATTGAACCTGCAACTCGGCAGCCATCTGGTGCAAAGGCCTTTTCCTGTGCTGCTCATCCAGAGCTGAATTTGCAGCCTTTTTACAGCTACTCATTAACTCATGTTGTCTTTGCTTCATGAAATATGTGATGATGCAGTATAATCCTTGCTGTGTTTCTGCTGTTATGTACAGTTCCTGTCAACATCCTGCTCACAGAGCTGCTTGAGTCTGGAGGGGATTCGGGGAGACATGAATAGCAAGCAGAATAGAGAGAGATAATTGCAGGCTTTAGCACTGACACAAAGACTGAAGAATGCAAAAGGGTGGCAAGTCTTACAAAAGGGCACTTCTAACACAGCTTATTAGACAAAGCTCATTACTGTGTTGATGATAAAGCTCTCAGAGATATCATTCATGCTGCCTGGCCCCTCTGGGCACTTAAACAAGGTAACATTCAGTGGTTTGGAGCCTGCATATGCCATAGTCCCATGGACTTTTTGAGGCTGACTCGTATGTTGGTGTGATGGCAGACAGGCTCAGTCTTGAGCTGGAATCCCCCACTCCATCCCCAGGACTGCCGTGATTCAGCTCGGACCATGATATCATATGCTTCTCGACGCCAAAAAAACGCCAGTGTTGCTGGGTGAATCCACGGCTCTAAACACAGAAGCTTGAATCAGGGCCTTGGTATTCATGACCTACAGCATGGAGAGCGCCTTATGTGAAGAAGGATCTCCACCTACATCGTTTATACTGGGTTTGTTTAATCCAGTGGACTATTTGTTTAACATTTTGTTGTAAGCCACGCGCAGTGAGAAGCCAAACAACAGGTTTACAGAGTTTGGCAAATCGTTGGCTGAGTAAGTTCGCTCATTTGTGTGAATTAATGGGTGAGTTTATTTATTTATTTATTTATTTATTTATTTATTTATTAATTAAGTATCCCTGAGAGAGATTCCTGAATGTCCATGATGTGCAGAAACACACAAAATTTCCTCTCATACTGAGCACTTCATTTAAATATAAATAAGAAACTGACACAGAAAATCGTTTTCTTAATGTTTTTCACATCCCACAGAATTGAGTCCAGGTTTTTTTTTTTTTTTTTTCATTACTGTAAAATGGCATGCATAATGGAGAGCTGGTGATGTCTCTAACACCGACCACTAACCATCCAATTTGCTTCAATCTGTTGGACCATGAACTCACTGACATTTGGCTGTTGCACCACAAGCATCACCAAACACCTTATTCAACAGCCTGGTGGGACAGTCGTTAGCTGACGTGATTAGAGCAGTGGTGCCCATCACGGCTGAGTGGATGAGCTGTTCACTTCCATTCCACCGCAGATCATTGTTCTACCTCAGCACATGGAGTATTGAGTGGCCGTATCCAGGATATCTTAGACAACATGACGGCGCACATGGCATTTGGCCTTGTTGTGTTTGTGGGCTGGGTGCACGGCTTGGGCTCTCCCACAGCCCTGAGCCAGATCAGCCTGGCCCTGTTTATCATGGAAAAGTCCCACCGTGGGAGAGCTCAACTTTACAGACATCCATAAGATCCTGTACTTCTTCAAGCAGTTGAGTCATTTCAAAATATCAGTATTTATTGGGGGAGGCAGACATTCTTCGACAACATCTCAGTAACCGAGTTCAATATTTCCCCTTCTGAAAATGTTTTGACTAACGTGATTGAAAACAGGCGAGGAGCATGCGGATGAAAGACGCTGGCTGTCTTGTACATGAAACACTGACAGAATGGTCCTGACCACAATCCAATTATTGACAATAAGGTCACACCTAATTTCTCACAAGTTTATTGCCTTTGCCTCTTTGATATATTTGCATCTTATGTTGTGATGATTTCAACTCATGAGCTCATGTGTTTCGTGTCATGACGATAGCACAAACACTCCTTCGTCTCCTTCCATGACATCAGTCCTCCCTCTAACTCGTCCAGTTTTAATCCCCAAGTACAAGCACCTCCTTATTTACATGGAGACATGGAGAGGAGGAAATTGAGATTAGATTTGGGGATTTGCCTATGAATCACGAGGTTTCCCCTGACTGCCTGTGGGGATTGTAGCCCAGTCATATTATTCCTGTTTGTGGTTAGCAGAAGCGGGAGAAATGATTGTACAATGTCACCTTAACTGGAACTGGAAGCAGGAACAGCTTGCTTACTAGGGTAGCACATTTCTCTATGGGCGCTGGAAGACTCCAGACTGCAGTTCACTCAGAGGTCCAGTGGGAGAATGAAGCCTGGAGCCAGATTGAACAGAGCAGCAGTGTGGCTTCTCTAATTAGGTCTTAACTGATGGAAAGACAAGCAGGAAGCTGTCTGCGGACAGCAGAGGAAGAACTCTTAAAGTAGTGACATATTGCATGTTTAGCCCTTGTGGATAGACATCAAGCCATCGAAAAGAGTTGTGGATATGGCTTCGCACACACTAAGAGGGCCAGTTGCAGTTTATGTACAGATAATTACAGACTATGGGGTTTTGAACCAGTGTTTCAGCTCCTACTACCCATTGTTCATCTGAAACTCACATGGCTGTAATGAATCAAGCATAGTCTGGATTCTGTCACGGTTTAAAGTAAAGGAAATCAATTTAAAAAAAAATAAAACAAACATTTTAAAGTTGTACACCCTAGTAAGAAAATTCGCAAAACTGCATTTACTTTTTAATTTTTTTACAGTTGTATCTTTCAATAAAGATTAAAAAGAGTATTTCAATAAATGATTGGGTTTCACTCAGAGGTTCAGTGGGAGGCATTGGTGTAATCGATGACACATTCCTCAGAGCAGATTAAAAGTCTTTCCGCGTGGTATAGTTCTTGCAGCCAAGTATTCCTCTGATCCTGCCTACTTCAGGCCATAAACAAATGGATCACATATCAAAATAAAAGGTTATGCAGGGGACTGTTTTTGCCTTGGTTAGCTTGTTGACAGTCAAAGTGGGCCGGTCCTTAGCATGCTGACACAAGTTTGTGTTTTGCAATGCATTCGTTAAGAATCCCTATCAGGAAGACAGGTTTCTTCTGCTGCAGCTCATCCATCATCACACAAATAATTAATGTCTCGTTTTTAATCACTTATTTTTCCGTCAGCTCAGATATCCTAGTTCTACACTTATCCTGATCCTCGAACACGTCTGGCTAAAACCTAGTTCATAAATGATCTCTTAAAATTTGGGCTTGGGCAAAAAAACCACAGACTCTCCTTCATGTGTCGCATGAGCAACTTCTAAGCAGATGGTGTTCTTTGTAAACACACTTGTTTCCATGTGAGTTGCTAGGTAATAAGTTCAGAAAGGTCTAAAGTACAAAGGCCAGCACAAGGAGTAGTGCTTCACACACACACACACATACACACATGCGTGTTCTCCTCAAGCCCTCTCGTGTTTTGGTGTGTGAATGAGAGGGCGGTAGGCGGAGGAACGATGGAGAAGCTCTTTTCCTGCTCTGGGATGGAAGCGCCACACAGGATGTGGGAGAGAGGGGAAAGACAACAGCATGCTCTTTTATGTCCCTGCCTTGCTTTCGAAACTGTAACAGTATTCTGTTTGACATCCATTACCAGTTTGTAACTGGTTATAAACAGGATTGTTAGCTATAACCACAAGTTTTATTATTGCGCATGGGAGAGTGAAACCTAGAACTTTACAAGTCTGAAAGACAAATCTCTTTGGGCACTATTACAACAGTCATATTCTCTTACTGAGGTCTCATTGAAGCCAGGGGTGTTAATAATTCATGGCTTACTTCCTGTCCATCACGAAGTGCTGAAATATCATGAAACTTATGCAAAAAACGTGGTTGGCTTGGAATACAGCAGGGCAGCCACATGGAGTCTAGAAGCAGAAAAAAACACTCTCATGGTGACTCCACAGTCTGTGAAACATGCAGAGGGCTCTGGCACTTGCACGCTCTCATCCTGTGCGTACAGTACTGTGCTCACAGGAGAGCTAATAATACCCTCCCGTGGCCGGCTCAGCACACAGAAAAGTGCCTGCCAGTGGTTTCGGCTGCTTTGCTCTTGACACTGTATGGTTTTGGCCGCCGTTCATATTCTGATGGAGCATTGGGTTCAGCTTGTTCAACTACCTCCTGGCTTGGGCAAGAACAGCTCACATGGCAAAACAAAAGGGTATAAATACCACCCAAACCTTCCTGCCGCAGCCCTAGCGCCTGCACTCTGCGGAAAATCGCTGAAGGCACGAGAAAGCCACTGCAAAAAAAAAAAAAAAAAAAACGGTTCTCACGGTATATTAATGACTCCAGAGTGAATGTGAGGCATTGTGGGATAACAGCGCCACAGTGCCTGGCTGGCCAGCTGAGTTCAAAAGGTCAGAGTGTGTGCCGGTCTCGAGCGGAGCCTCGGTCCTGTGTTGTGCTCAGTTCTGTGCAAGAATGCAGGTGAACTGACAGTCAACAGTGATCCGCTTTGCCAAAATGCAATTACAAATGTAGCCTAATATGACACATTGAGTAACCAGAGTGAGATTTGTGGTTCTGGAAAAAAAAGCTAATTTAATGGCTGCACACTAAATGATTTCAGAGACAGTGAGGTTGCAAGATTTAGATTGAAAACATAAAGGCCAAGTTTCACCCATGAACTCTTTTGACACATAGTGATTATGCAAGCAAGCTGTTGCTCTGACTCTGTTGTCACAAGAGGAACTTTTAGCAAATCTGAATTTTAATCTGCTTCAATATTTTTGCTGTTGTTTTTAAACAAATCTGAGCTAGTGCTTGAATTCTGAAACTCGCACAGAACCAGTGTGTGATATTTAACATGAATTTGGGATTTTAACCTCAGCAGTTCACTGATGCACATCAATTACATGGCCAACATCTGTAAATGATTATCATTTAGACATGAATTGCTCGCCATCCTTCAGCATCTTACTCTGACATGCTCATATGGTTCTATTTTTGGATAATGGATAAATGCATTTCCTGTGGAAATATTGCTGTTGCCACAAAAGATTGGAGGCACAGACTACAATCAGACTTTATTTTCCTTGGCAGGAATGTCAACTGTAACACGTTAGTAAAAACACACGTGATTTTAGAGGAAAAAAAGTCATAATGCCATTTAACACTCCAAATAAGACACGCCACTGCAAACAGGGTGGGGTGGACAAAATAACTAACACCAAAAAAATAAGGATGCAAAGCCCCGAAATGGTTTGTGTTCAAATTGCGTCAAAGTGCCACTGTTCATCAAATCATGTATTGTGTCAAAAGGAACAGTGCCAAAAATCAATACAAGGTAAGCCAAACAGTAATGCACTGCAGCACAGCGGAGCAGTGACTGTAAGTGCAGCGTAATGACAAAACATGATACACTTTACAGAATAGTTGTTAAACACGATGAAAATGCAACATAAAGTAATTATTATAGGATTGAATCAGCACTTTGAAACAATTAAAGAACAACTACATGTGGTGAGCGTTACAAAACTGAGATTTATGACCAAGCTGCCATACGGAAACTGCTGGTATCCAAGGCCCACACACAAACACACATAACTTGGTGTAAGCAGCACAAAACCTGGACCCCTGAGCAATGGAAAAATGGAATATGGTCTGATGAGTTGACTTTCACCAATTTTCCTACTTTCAGATGTGTTTACATTTCAAGAAAACCAAATCCACAATGTTTGTTGCTAACTGTTTAACATGTTGGGGAATGCATAACTTTATGGATATCCATCTTTTGGAAGTCATTACTCAAGTAATTTCTCAGCCTGGTTGTATGGTGGTCGAAGAATATGAGGCGGACAGGACCAGGTGCACTTTTCTGAGACTTCCTTGATGATTCTGTACACTAAGAACGAAATTCTCAAATAGACGCTGCAAGAGATTCAAGTCTCCACCCATGAACACAGTTATGGAATCCTATATCTCCTGGAAACACTCTAATGACCAGATCTGCTCATTGCCCCATTGTTACTGTATGTTTTGCACAGCCCTCAAAGAACTGGAGGTTTTTCTTCCTTAAGGAAAAACAAGTAAAGCTGTAGGTGTGGTGAAGGCCATGAGTGACCCCACTCCTTATACAGTACTTAATATGTTGTTAGGGGTTTCCATTACTTTGTCAACCCTCCAGCTTTGTTCAAATGGATTCAGGATGTATCATCATTTGACCAAAGGCAACTGAATTGCAGTTAACACTGCACCATTGCTGCACCTGCTTTTTCATTCTACCCAACACTGCTTGCAAACTGCAAACTGCTTGCCTTTAATCCAGCATCATTCAGGAAGTTAGGCTTTTTTATGACAGCATGAACAGACAAAAAAATATTGACTGATATTTTACATTTAAATTTGTTATTTGTTGCCTATTAAATGTGATATATACAGCATGTTTGAAAAGAGGATTATGGGAAATGAGACGAAATTACTGTCAGTGTATTTCTCATTTATTCATTCATCTTCAGTAACTGCTTTATCCTGGTCAGAGGTGGCGGTGGATCCGGAGCCTGTTCCAGGAATGCTACGCCCGAAGCAGGGGCACACCCTGAATCAGACACCAGTCTATCATGTAGTTTTATTTGATTTCCATTACTGTAATTTCTGCCAACACCTACAAAATAGAATACAACTAGACAGGTTACCCAGGTGACTCATGACAAATGTGCAATCCTATGCTATTACTTTCAATATCAACAGACAGTCTGTCTTCTTTAAAATCACTTTTTGTGTATATTAATGCTAAAGTGAGTATTTCGTGCCATTGTTAAGAGTTGTGCTAGATAAAGGCCACATTAAAAAGATATTGCACACAAAATTAAATGAATCGTCTCTGATTCATTCATGCATTAAACTTCAGTAAATGTTTTATCCTAGGAACACAGGACCCAAAGCAGGAATACACCTTGGGTGAGATGACAGTTCACACTCATATCCCTGTCTAGGGCAATTTAGGATCAGCGCCACAGTGGATCTGGGGCTTATTCCATTGCTGTAAAGCAGAATTACACCCTGGATGGGATGGCAGTTTATCGTAGAAAAACAGATTTTAGTACATCACACAGAACACCTAGACTTGCAGTGTGAATGAACTCTTAGTGATGCTAGGGGACTGAACTGCCAAGCACTCAAATCATAGACACTCGGAATCTTTCCTTGTTGTTAAGGTAGTACCCTTATCTTTCATAACTTTAATATGTATTTTTAAAACAGAAAAGGTTGATATGGTTTACCTTTGGAAAGATTGAAGATACCATTACATTTTAGCATGAAGCGCTGAAGGTTCCCCATATTTTTACTTTTAGGTAAACGATACATACCAGAGGTGCAAAAGGTGTTCGCTTGAGAGAGCCATGGGATGCCACCATTTAGTACTTTTTTGTTTAAATCAGTGTAACAACATCCAAGCCAGAAAATACAATACCAATAACAGTGCTGGGTACTGCATTTCAAAATGCAAACAACGCATGATTTGATTTAATAGTAATAAACCTGGGCGGCACGGTAGTCTGGTGTTTAGCACTGTCGCCTCACGGCAAGAAGATCCTGAGTTTGGACCCTGGGGTTGACCTGTGTGCCTTTCGGTGTGGAGTTTGTGTGTTCTCCCCATGTCCGTGTAGGTTTCCTCTGGGGCCTCAGGTTTCCTCCCTCAGTCCAAAGACATGCACAGAGGGGATTAGGCTAATTGGCATAGGTGTGAATGTGAGTGTGAATGGCTGTCTGTTTCTGTGTGTGTTGGCCCTGCGGTGGATTGGATATCCTGCCCAGGGTTTGCCCCGCCTCTCACCCAATGTCACCTGGGATTGGCTCCAGTTTCCCCCCACGACCCTGAACAGGATTAAAGCTGCAGAAGATAAAATGAGTGAGTGAGTGAGTGAGTGAGTAATAAACCCATTTAACTCCTAAGCTGCTTTGCAAGTATGCACTCTGGGAAAAAAGAGTACTAATCCGTCCCATTCAGTGTCTCTTGGACGCTACTCTCAGTGCCCCCCTTTTCTACCATGATGTACCTAGAAAGACTGAAGTTACCCTTGAGGTACCCTTCCTTGCCACTTGGTTGTCCCTTGTATCCTCACTGGTATATCTTTTAGACCTTTTGTGTGTATGTTCGACCTGCTAAGATGCATAAACCCACGTGGATGCATACACCCCATGAGAATATGTCTGTAGAGCTACATGGCACACACACACACACACACACACACACACACTATACAGATGTACGAAAGGTGTACTCCTATGGGAACCAGTCGAGTGTAAAGGAAAGGTCCAGTTTGATACTATTCAGGGTGTAAATGTCCATGAAGGAGCCGCTGGGCTGTAAAGTGCCTGCGCTGCCGCTGGTGCGCGAGACGGTTCCCGAGTGCGCGGGTATCTGATTGGCTGAGTCCCTGCGAGCAGCGCGAGCGCTTTGCCCACCCACCGTTTATATAGCAATCCGCGCACATTACCGACTTCCTGCACCGACGAGCTTATTAGACGCGCGCGCTCATGGCAGCTAATGATTATCGCGGTTACCTGCGGAACCACATGGACATGGAGCACGGGGGCTCGCGCTTCCAGCCGCCGACCCAGAGCGCCCACAGGCCGCTGATTTTCGGCACGCTGGCCGTGATGGGTCTGCTGCAGGTCGCATCCAGTGTCACCATTTTGCTGCACTTGACCGGTTATCTCCGCGAGGTGAGCCACGCGAAAGCACACTTTCTCTGTACTGTGTGTGTGTGTGTGCACGCGAGCGCGATTACAGCACGAGCGTGCGTGCGTGCCACTGTGTTGACCTTGAAGTCGCGTGCTGTAGTTGTTAAGTGTTAGAAATATGAGGTTGTTCGTGCACAAACTTAGACTCAGCCTGAAATGCGCGTGCATTTCTAGGTCGCGCGGTTTCGTTTCTACCTGCGTGTCCGCTGGAGAACTGTGTGTGTGTGTGTGTGTGTGTGTGTGTGTGTGTGTGTACAACTGGAAATGGCGGTTGGGGCTTATGTGTGTCAGCCTGTGTGTGTGTGTGTCGCTTTTTAGACGCCCTGTTTTTTGAAGATCATCTTCAGGCAACGCGGTGAAGTTCTCCGGAAAGAAAGTTTCACAGCGCGAGACTGTCGCCTCACTGGTTTGTGACTTGGCACGCGCACAATAGCGCGAGCTTGATTTTCCGACTCGATAGGCGCGCGCCGGCGGTGTCTGGCGGCTTGTCGGAGTGCGCGAGCTCACAACGCGGAGCTGTTGAAAGGCGGTGTGTGACTCTGTGAAGCCGGAGGAGGTGTCTCTGAGGTCGGGGGACTGGAGGCTGAGCACACAGCACACAGATGAAGGATGCTGCTGAGGGATAGAGAGAGAGAGACAGAGAGAAAGGCTGGGAAATCATCTTCCTGAGGGAAAACCGTCTGCTCCCGAGCTTTGGGTCACTTTTGGTTTGGCAAATTAGACAGAATGAATTTCATGGCTGAGGATTTCTAAACAGTCCTTAAAACCCAACTTGTACAGAAATGTGGGCCAAAGAGAAGCTCTGTGTGTGTGTCAGGCTCTTCAGCCCAGGAAACAAAACAATGTTCAATATCTTCCCAGCTCTCATTTGTTTATTTAGGGGTTTCAGATTGAACTGACCATTAGTTTAACAAGGTCGACACACACACACACACACACACACACACACACACACACACACACACACACACGGGCCCATCACATGTTATAAATCTTAATCAAGGCCAGCTTGCCTTGTTTATGAGTCTTTACTGTGAGTCTTGTGTTGTGAGGCTTTGGCATGAACAGTGTATAAGTGCAGGAGAGCCTTTTTGTGTCCTGGGGGAGAGCCCAAGTAGCAGGCGAGAGATAAATTACAGTTGTACTTGGCCCAAAGTGCAGATTGGCTTTGGAAAACGGATGCAGGAAGGAAAAATCAGATGAAGAAAAGTGCTGATTTGATTTTTTCCCCCTATGGATAGTACTTTTTTTTCTTTCTTTCTTTCTTTTGTTTTTGTTTTTTTTACTGTAGTTGCTGCGTCTCTTTTTTTTCTTGTGTTATTCTGAAAAATGGGACCGTACCGTGACACACGAGGTTGTCGAGTTTAATGAATTATGTCATAGTAAATCCTAATCCACACTCTTTATTTTTAGGCAAGTTGCAGTTTCACCTGCATGTATTAAGGAATGAGTCATGGACACTCTCACTTGTACACAGAGCATGCTTTGGCTCGCATATTTTTAATCGCAGCAATTAAAATGTGCCCTGTTGTTGGGAATGATTCTGCAGCAGTCTGTTTTGTGTTCTCGGAATAGACTGAAATATTACAACCTGTGCTTTCATCAAAACATTAAGTGTTGATTAGGAATTTTGAGATGTTTGACAATGACAGTTTTGAGGTTTGAGATCCTTCAGTGCATGCCTTCTCGTATAATCTCTTCCAGGAAATCTACACATCTGTCTCAGGTTTACCCTGTGAACAAAATGTGTGTGTGTGTGTGTGTGTGTGTGTGTGTGTGTGTGTGTGTGTGTGTGTGTGTGTGTGTGTGTGTGTG
>JAQLOM010000034.1:12531242-12542076 GCA_030068315.1 Chrysichthys thysi
TGTGTGTGTGTGTGTGTGTGTGTGTGTGTGTGTGTGTGTGTGTGTGTGTGTGTGTGTGTGTGTGTGTTTTAATAAGTTCATACACATTACAAAGCATGCAACTGCCCCATATTGAGTCATTTTATAAGCCATTTTACAAGCATGTGATTGAATACAGATGCCGGACTGAATCATGTTTCTTATTTTTCAGGTTGACCTTTCTTCAGCTCAGCCTATAGAGGTGAGTGTCTGTGTGTTGAGATGTTTTTCTGTTTATGCCCCAGAAGAGTTCTTATCTGAATTTGGTGCTGCACAGCTCAGGGGGTTAAGTTCTGTTCAAGTCTGTTTAGTTGCTCAAATCAGGCGTCTCCATGAATTACTAGTGCTCTTAAATTCCGAGTAAACTCACAGTGGTCATATAATAGTATTTGGCTTGGTGGAACTAATGCTCCTCTTTTGTCGATGGCGTCCAAGATATCCTTGCTGCTCTTGTACATGCTTGGAGCCACTGTTTTCTCACAATTTGTTTAAAGCAGAAGATAAACATTGAGCTACATACCGCAGCTGCTGTAAAACATTTCCTTAACTGTGGTGGTTGGGGCTGCCTGTGTAAAGGTCAAGCCAGAGAGCTTGGGCCTGTTGTCTGTCAGGATAACCACTTCGAGGAATTAACGCGCATGTCATCAGCCGCATCACGAAGATTTATAACATGGGGCATGTTTACATAACCTGGGCTTGGTTTATACACAGATATTAAATATAATCTTCTCACTGTTGCTTCTTATTCCTTCTCTGGGACGGTTAGGAGAGAAGTGTCATGCTTTGCGTGTGGTTTTGGTAATGGCTTGATAATCGCTAACACTAATCACTAGCATAAACAGGGCAGGTGCAGCACAGGGTTACATGGGAAACGTAAAAATGTTAGAGGTTTTTATTTTGCAGCTCGTATTTATGGCGCTCTCTATATAATTTGACAGGTTTTGGCCCTTAGTAGGACTGACTCAAACCACCCACACTGCCTGGGAATAGTAGTGTATTATCTCATTATGTTTATATGCATTTGAGCAATGAGTTCTTGGTCGTGCTCTTTTCACTATGAACTGTTAGCTTGACAGTTTGCACGGCCTGAGACATTTCTTCTAAGAAAACGCTAAAAAGCCAGGGTTTAAATCTGCGATGTCTTTTGCTCCGTTTTTTTATTTCTCAAGTGTGGTCCAAAGTTGTATATACTGGCCTACGCTTTGTTTGTGGTCCGCCCAAACTCTTACGGTCGTAGCTGAACAGCATCCAGAACACTGACTGCAAAGAAGACAGCTAATCAAAGCGTTTAATCCTGATTCTAATTGTTCTGTTTACAGCAGAGTAGTAGCTATATGGAACGGAAAAACATTATGAAAAACATAGTATTATATTTCAGAAACATTTGGCATCTTGTACACTCCAGCAGAGGAATAGGGTACTCATTGGTACTGTAGCTGTTGATTTTTGATGCAACTTTTCCAAATTTCATTCACTTCATTTGCCCATGAGTTTATAAACAGTGAAACCGACTGTAATCATGCAATGTAATCGTGCATCATTTTGAAGCTTTGCAAACATCAATGTCTCTGAATTGTTGTGTTTACTAAAATCTGGATAATTTCCCAAAAGGTCAGTTTTAGTGCAGTACCATGCACTTCCAATAGGTTTCACTGGAAACACTCGATGCACATCTCAGTCAAAACTTGAAAGTGTTGCATTCGCTTGTATTCATTGGTAAAGGAAAGGAAATACCTTGTTTATTTTAGGTTTGTTTGAATTTCTGGACACACACTAAAATGGAAAATTACTCCTATTTCTTCATAAAAATTGTTTCAATTTGTTTCTTCATACAAAGTCTAGCAATCAAATACATAAGATATTTTGCATCCATCTAGACTGAAATATTTCTGAGGCCGTCAAGAAAGAAAATGGCCAGTGAAGTACATTTCAACAAGAGCAGAGTCTACCTGGAAGTACTACTCCCTAAGATGTGTACTCTGGAACTATTTTCCCCCCATAAATTATAGACTAAAATAATCTTTTTAAAAAAAAAAGCTGCTTAATATCTGCATAAATAAATTTTTATTATAAATTAAACATTTTCAGTAAATAGATATTCTTAAATTGCAACTCCTGGGAACATCCACCATGTCCTCCTTCTTTACCCTCACGGTCTTGCTATTTTTAGAGCAGTATGTAGTAATCCATATTAGCATACGTCATGTCAGGCATATCTGACAATCGTAAATCTACCCAGGAGTAGCTGACACACATTGTTTATTAATTTTAGCCCAAAAAAAAATGAATCTAAGACAATAAAAAAAAAACAAGCTAATGAGAAACAAAAGATCTCCTGTCATGTAAAAAGCTCTGTATAGATATTCATGTACTAGAAATGTAAAACAAATATAACATACAGGGAGCAAGACTGGTAAAGTCACCTTGAGCTTTATCTCTGTCTTTCTTCTTTCATGGAGGGAAGCTTATGAAAACCTCTGCAAGCACGTGAGTGAGCAAAAACACCTGCAGTTAGTTGTATGCAATGCAATGTAATTGATGATAAATCTACACCAATCTTCATCATACCTGTCTAATTCATGTAAGACAACAAATTCAACATAGAAAATCCTAATTGAAATCTACTTGTATTGCCAACTCAGCCTTGAAGGTGTCTGTACTGAGTTAAAACCCAAATGGAGGAATTTCTAATTTTTTTTTTTTACTGAGGTCAAGGTGAATGCTTTCTTAATCCAATTTCTTTTACAACATTTGGACTTCCTTGTTTTCAGAGAGTGCACGTGACTAGGGATTTTTGGCAGTTTGTCAAAAATCCAAGCCAAAAAAACCCTGTAGCATTCCTTAGTTAAACACCTGTCCAAGTTTGTAAAGTTGCAAGAATGTGCCATCACTATCTCCACTTTATTGTTTCACAAGGGTAATAAAACACATATGTGTCCTGAGAGAAAAAAAAACAACAACTCAGAAAACCTGTTTAGTCGAAACTCACTTGTATAATGTACGCCTACAGCAGTTGATGATTTTCAACAGTAAACATTTAAAATATGTGAAAGTGTCGTGAAAAGACAAAACTAGAGCCATTTTAGTGGTATAAAAGTAAGTTTACTTCTTTGGTTTATGTAATATAAATGGTCAATTAGGCAGAAACCAAGGTATTTTGTGTTGCATTTAAACTGCATCGACTGGTTATGCATAGCCACAAATTCTTTCCTCAGAAAAGAACGAATTGCACAAACTTGGGACTCAATTTACAATACAACAAACAACAGTGTTATCAAGTGCCCTAACAGCTGCGCTTGGATTTTTATTATAAATGCGTTTTTGAGTAAACAGGTTTTCTGTCCGCTCTACACAGGGAAGAATGTTGAAATATCTTTCCACGGTAATCACACATGAAGGACAGATGATGCAGATAGTGGTCGTGAATTAAAACAAACTTTCACGATGGTTTAGATTGCAGTCTAAACTTTAAGACTCTTGCATACAGCAAACAAGATTTCTTTCATCCCCCCCTGCCATCTCATGTTTAATAAACTCATCCATGTGGAAAATCTCAACATTGTTTCCATACTTGTAAAGGCAAAGGCGCACTTATTAGCTGTCTTCCGTGGCAAACTCTGAGTGCACGCTCTGCATGTTTTCACGTACGTTTTGGTGCGATTTGACATTTGTTTTCTTCCAAGAGACATCATAACAAAGGCCAGAGCCAGCCTCATTAACATGCAGCACTACAGGAAATGAGTCCAATTCGGTCACGAGCCAAATGGAGCCACATATCCTTTTCCATCACACACAAGGCTCACTGCTTCGGCTAAATAGCCATTTATTCTATGACCTTTGAATATGCTAAATGTTAGCATTTTTTTTTTTATTGGTCTTGTGCACTTAGATTTTGCAATGTGTCTTTTACTTACACCAAATTCTCAAGCTTGAAAACATTCAAATCTTGGTGGTTGTTGTAGAACTCAGTGAACTGACTGGAATTGAGAGAAATGAGACTTAGGATTATTCATCAAAATGTGAATTTCACAATCATTTCTATTTCAAGCAAGAATTTGGGTGGTAGAGAGATTTTTGTTTGCAGTAAATAACACGCTTACCTGATTTCAGTGATCATTAATAACATGCTTAACTGCTTAATGAGCATTCTGAAACTTGATACCCATGTATGCATATGGTTTCATGCAGTTTACTTTGGCACTGCAGTATGAAAAGCCAGTCTTTGTTCCAGAGTACTTACTTAACTGGTATTTGCCATGTGTAGAAATAACTACTGAAGTTACATTAGTATTGCAAGAACAGAGGCTTTAGTTTCACAGCAAAAATCCTACTTGAAATGTTCATTTACCTTTACCATGATCTAGGTTATTAAATGGGGCTAAGTATGCCACAGACATGACTGCAGCTTTATGTTCTAATTGTATGCGACCCTGTTAGTGTAATATCTTGACAATCATTATGACCATCGGTTCTATGTCTTAATTCCAATGTCAATAGACAGACCCCAGGTGAAATTGCTCTCATTTCCTTCCTGCGATCTTTAAAATTTCCTTCCTTACCTTTGTGTTCCACTCTTCTTCAGGAAGTTCATTCTGAACCCATAATTGCGGACGCATTCAGAGACCTCAAGAAAAAGGACAGATTCAAGAAAAAAGATCAAATTCCTGTAGCTCATCTTTCTGTCAAGACCCCCATGGACTTTGCAAGCAGTAAGTAAATGCTACTATTCAGTTTGGATCTGAACATTTGCTGCATTGATGTTCAATTCTAACCTGTGCTTGAATTAAATTCGCAGCCGACTCCAAGGTGGTGACCACTGTCCATTGGAACCAGTTACACGGCACCCTGACAAAGGTCAAATACCACGACGGACGATTTGTGATGGAGGAACAAGGATTGTATTACGTATATGCCAAGACCTGTTTCCGGTATGCCCCTGATCATGTTTCAAAGAAACAGGATGTTAGCAACGTCCAGCTGATCCAGTATATTTTCCATGAGAGTCACACCCAGTCTAAACTGAAACCTGTGCTGCTTTCAAAGAGTGGAGGCACATTCAATTGGAGTGACCCAAACTACAACATGTATTGTGTGCAACAAGGAAGAAGTGTCCGGTTGGGACAAAGTGACGGCCTTTTTGTCAATGTGTCCAATTCGTGGCTGTTGGATCCAGAACCAGAGGGGACATACTTTGGTGCTTTTAAAATGAGCACCTGACTTTTGTTTAATTTTGCTACTGAACTGGTTTTATGCACATTTTACAACCTTATGAACAATTTCAACATGACCAAGAACCACTGAGCACTTATATTTTAGATCACTGACTTCTGACTTTTTTTCAATACTGATTTATTTTGTACATCATTAAGGGCACATCAGACTTCTAACTGTTAATTTTATTCTAAAGGTTTTTGGCATGTTAACATTAACTGCCATAGTTGGTTAAGAAGGCATTGCTACTACATTATGGACTTCACTTGCTCTCCATACTTTTGTACAAACCTTGCAGTGACAAACTGAGTGAAAACCTGTTTGTGAGTGTTAAATCTAGGAACACACTCAACAATTACCTGGGGTAATTATAAACTCATGGTATTGCTGTGCGGCCGGTCAGTTTTGGCACTGCACCAGCAGCACTAGGTGGTCACACGCTGAAATAATGTTTTTTTATGTCCAGTTTTGCGACTCCATAAACAGTTTTTATAGAGTAATCATCAACCTTTCAGGAGTTGAAGAGGTGTGTCAAACAGCTGAAGCACCTATTTAGTACAGTCGTCTCAGATCTGCCAACGTTTAAAACCTTAAACTAAATATGTGTTGTGCTTTGTTTAGCAAGCTGAAGTCCTAGAGCAGATTTGGCACTGATTTTGATGTTCCCAAATGAATACAATGTTAAAAGATGAACGAAAAGGCTGTTGGAAGTCTGCATCATGCAGACAGACTGTGTTGTATAAATGGGATTTTTGTCAGTTCTGCAAAATTTCTTTTTTGAACCAGGCAAAGCAAAATCAAAGATAGCTGGACTGTCTTTTAATCGTTGTGAGAGCTGAATAGATTGACATGAATACAGTGAACCAAACTGAGTTTGGTACATGCTAATTTAAAGAGTTATTTTTCATTTCACTCCTTTTGGAGGAAATGAGAAAATGCACTAAATGTATTTATTTATTTTTTATGATGAAAAAGATGGACATTTGTAAAATGTTCTGTCTTATTCTAAAGGTCTTGTACAGTGTGTGTGTCTGCCTAAGCTCCATTCTTTCCACAGGTTTTGGATGGCAGGCATTGACTTTAGGTCAGTTGTAGATGCGCTTTTTTTGTTTTGTTTTGTTTTGTTTTGTTTCTGCAAATGGGGGAAGCACAGGGCTCCTTTTAAACCTTATTTTGAGTGGTTTCTCATTAAAGAAACTTTGTATTTATGTATCTTGTATTTGACAATTCTGTGCACAAATTCTCATTCAAAGCAGCTTTTATTGCTGTTCAACATACAATTTATAATTTCAGACATAAGTTTAAGAATTTTTCATATCATCAAATGTTTTGTTTAATAGTATTGTTTATTTATATCATTCTAACTAATAAAAATACTTTTCTAAATATGCCTAAAACGACGCATTTTTGGATGTGCTTTGAGTTAAAAGCTGATTTGTGGAAATTAGTTGTGTACAATAGCTTGTTTTGCTCAGTAGTAATGATGTGTCATTAAGGTATCCCTAGGCTACATTGTCTCTTTCACTAAATGACATCAGTTTAGTGAGTCCTCCAGTAGGTCAGTACATAAGGCTGGTTGATATTAACATCTGATGAGTGAGAGAGTCACTGCGCAGTTTTCAAGCAATGCTATTAACATTTAAATTCTCAGCTTTGCACTTTGGCTAATGTTAGATGAAAAGTGTCTATAAAAATGAGTAAAATTATAACTCTGTCATGAAAAGGTTTTCTGTTTGCATTTGTTAATTGGGTGAGACCATACAGGACCTCAATCCAGTTCTCTTGTTTAAAGCCTCCGTCTCCCTATTGTTCCCGTAAGGCATTAAGGACATGCTTTGCTAAAGCTCTTAGAGTCCTTTTTTCCTGTGCATTTCACATGTAAAAGGCATGTGTCATATCAGTAATAAAACCCAGCTGTTTAGAGCTAATAAACCCTGATTTACTATCCTACTAAGTACATCCACCCATGAAGGCAACTGATGCTTTCCATATTTCCCTGCTGGATTTCACTCACGAGAGGTGAGTTTTCCACATTGAACATTTCAGTACAATGATTTGCCAGAAAGTGTCCAGAATTGGGATGGGTGGGGGGCATGGGCTGAAATGAAGCCGTGTTTTATAACCAAATGGTGCTTTTGTCAGCAGAACATGGAGCACTGATACCTTATACAATTAGTGAACTTTGTTTTATGGGATCCTGTGGTGGGGTGAGAATGGCTTTAAGGTAGGATTTATAGTGCAGCTGTGAGCTTGTTATGCACATTAAAGTTACTTAGATGTTTGCACGCTCACAGGTTCCTCCTTTGCTGACTAAGCATTGGTTATTTTTCTTCTGTGCCACAGTTCAGAAAAAGTTCTAACTGAAAGCTATCTATTCAGGTTTGGGTAAAAATAAATAAATAAATAAATAAAACAGGCCTTGTACTGACCCCAGCTTGTGTGCCCACAGGCTTCAGGACCTTGGACAGCACAGTTCTGTGTGATCCATCAAGGCTGAGACCAAAGATGGGCTGATATGCTGTTGAGTAGTTATGACTTGATTGGTTGCACTTGTAGTCGCTGAGCTCTGCAGGCTGATAAAGCAAGTGGTTCGTAACTAGTGGTTACAAAGCATGGGCACTAGTTGCTATATGGCAATTTTATTTTATTTTAGGTAATAGTCTTTAAAACATTTATGTGCAATATATACTGTATATAGCCAAAATTATGTGGACACATGAGCAATCACAATCATATGTGCCTGTTCATCCTATTCCGGATGTAGTTGCCCTCTTGCTGTTATATTAATCTCCACTCTTTGGAAGCCTTCACCCCATTACTGTAGGGGTTTGTGCCCATTCAGCTACGAGAGCATTAGTGAGGTCAGGCACTGACATTGGGCAAGAGGTGCTCCAGTTCATCTCAAAGGTGCTTAATATGATTGAGGTCAGGGTTCTGTGTGGGACCCTCGAGTTCTTCAACACCATATCAAACCATGTCTTTATGGATCCCGATTTGTGGACAGGGGCATTGTGGTGATGAAACAGGTTTGAGGCCCTTAGTTCCAGTGAAGGGAAATCATAATGCTAAGCATACAATGACATTCTATACAGATGAGACATTTTAACATTGTGGCAACAGTTTGGAGAAGGCCCACATATGGGAGTGATGATCAGGTGTTCACAACCTTTGGGCCGTATTGTGTTTTAGCGGTGTTCATTACAATGAATACAAAAATGACAGCGGTTCTGTACAATAGCCACCATGAACTCTAAATTCTAACATAACTGACCTGATCCTTTTTTTGCACAAAATTAGTACAGGTAAAGCAATCATATTATTTACAAAGAGAACAATTACATTAATTAGTAGTGTTATAAATCATTCATAAAATTGTATGTAAAAGTTTGGGCACCCCTGGCCAAATTATGTTTTCCTTTTTTGAAGTGAAGTCACCTTAACCCCTGCACCAAACTATTACCAAAAAACATTGTTCTGTAAATGATAATGTACAATTACTTTATATCTGCTTTCTAATTTAGTTTTTAATTGAATTTTTTAAACAGGAAAAAATAGACAAGTGCCAAGTGCAAAAGCAATTGTTGCATATAAAGATTTCTTGTTAGTGTTGTACATTTGGTGTTTATTTGGTGTTTATTTCGTGTAAGGTGTTTATTTCTAGTCTACGTTGTCATCAGTAGTGACAGCACCTGTTTGTGATCGACTGTTGTTCAGCTTAGTTATCCCCAGGATCCAGTTTAATCCATTACACTCTCCAGATGCGTTGATGGGTTCAGATACGATTTCCTCACTGTTGTACTTACAAATCTTATGAGTTTCACTGCAGTTACTGAACAATTCATAGTCAAAGAAGAAGTCATAGTAAAAAGCCAATCTGACTAACCAGGATACTAAATTCCCTACTGGTTGGCTTGCTATGTAAACTTTCATGTCATGCTTTAATGGTCAGGTTTATTATTGCCAACACCCGTATACCACAATGAAATAACTTAGTGTCTCAGACAAGCCACATTGGCTAGTTGTAGGTTTTACCACATCATTTACTTTCATTGTTATGCTAAATTAAAGTAACCTTCTGTGATATTTACTGTTTTTCCTAGTAATCTGAATAACAGTCATCTACATTTTCTGTTGCTGTCACCCTGAGAACTGTCTGTAAGCGTCTACTAACAATGCCTTTTTATTGAAATTAATATAATTAAGGTTTTAACCACAGTGTATTATAAAATTGTTAGGCATAAGTGAAACAAAAAAGCCTATTCTTGGTCCCTACAATGGCAAAAAATGTCAATTTACACAATTTACAATAATACACTTCACTGTAATATATATACAAGGGAGAATCAAAAAGTAAAGATAAAATACATTTAACAGCCAATTAGCCTAATCCCCTCTGTGCATGTCTTTGGACTGTGGGAGGAAACCCACACAAACACGGGGAGAACATGCAAACTCCACACAGAAAGGCACCCGCGCCGAACCCGGGGCTCGAACCCAGGACCTTCTCGCTGTGAGGCGACAGTGCTAACCACTCAGCCACCGTGCTGCACAAGAAAATTGTATATAAGTGAAAAATGTTCACTGACGTATCCTAGTTACAAAGATTTTTTTTTTTAAATCATGGTGGAAATAATGTAAAAAATTAAAGGAAACATTATGGGCAGTAAGTCATCCTTCACATCACATTCTAAAATAATAACTGCAGTTGCATCAGTTAACAGATTTGTGCAGAATTAATGTTCAGTGGTTATTACAAGTGATGTTTCACTGTTATTTCAGTGACAAATAAAGGATGTTGTGGTTACAGAGAGGGAATCCCCTGGTAATTTTATCCATGATGATGATATGTTTAAGCAATCCAGAAATAAAGGGCCTGCTTTTCTGACGTAAGAGAGGTTATTGCCAGGCTTATGATAAAGCTCTTGGCATATGCATGCTTTAATCCACCTTAGTTGAGCAGATTAGCATGCACTTAGAGATGGAGAGGCAACTAATGATATAGATTTGCTTTATTGCCTGTTTCCAGTTTGATTGAAAGACTGGCTGTCATTCCATGCCTGCATTCATTGTTAAGGAAATTCAATTACTTAAGGTAAAAAAAATCACAGGACATCATATGTTTATGCCTCTGTTATACAAATTAAAAGCACAGTGGTGTAGTGGGTAGAACTTCTAACTCACAGCTCCAGGATCCTCTCCTGAGCTCAGCTTCCTGTCTGTGTGGAGTTTTATATGTTCTCCTTCTGTCCATGTGGGGTTCTCTGGTTTCTCTTACCTCCCAGAACATGTAGTAGGTGGATTGACAACACTAAATTGCTCCCAGGTGTGATGGATTGAAGTCCATTCTGGTGTAAATTCCGACCTTTCACCCACTGGCTTTGGCTCCACCACAAGTTTGATCAGGATAATGCAGTTACTGAAGATAAACGAATGAATGAATAAATGAATGAATGGTTTACAAATACTTCCTGTCTAATCAGTGCCAGGAAGCAAGCAGACAAAGAAAGAAACTTGGTTCATACTTCTTGCTAATCTATCTATCTATCTATCTATCTATCTATCTATCTATCTATCTATCTATCTATCTATCTATCTATCTATCTAT
>JAQLOM010000034.1:12542139-12560062 GCA_030068315.1 Chrysichthys thysi
GCGTATCCCGCCTCTCACCTGATGTCAGCTGGGATTGGCGCCAGCTTCCCCCCGCGACCCTGACCAGGATTAAGCGGTAGAAGACGAAAGACGAATAACTAGCTGTGCTGTGAAAACCAGAAGCAAAAGAATTGTCTGATTTTCAAAGCGGGTGTGTTATGGATCAGTCTGAGGGTGGATTTAGCCAACTTATGATTTCACTAAACCTTGGGATTCCTCCTGCCACAGTCTACAGAGTGATTGTACAATTCAAAAGCAAAGGAAAGGAATCAACAGCATCCCACTCAGATCGACCTGGGCCCTCTGGGTCTTCAGACTGTCAAGCGGATTGTTGGAAAAAAATCATTGTAAGGCCGCAGATGTTCAAGTGAGTTGGAGTACTTCTGTGAGGTATCTCCATCAACTTGGCTACTATAGTAGCGCAGCCAGAAGGAAGTCTCTAGAAAGAAATTTTAAAAAATGATGGTGTCTTATTTACTTTGAGATGTCTCTGTGCATATATAAAAAAAATGTAAAAAAAAATAAATAAATAAAATAAAAGATTGCAAGCAAATTTGTTTACTGGCATTGACAGCAACAACTATTTAATTCAACTATTAAAGAGCATTAATAGCATTCTAGTCAGTACCTGTGTATACCTCTCTGGTGTAAAGCAATTTCAGCTCTGTATCATTATGGTCTATGTTACAGCTGCAGATGCTGACATCTGTTTGTTATTACCAAGAGCTTGTAATGAACTCTGTGACAGCAGCTGTACTCATGCAAATGCTTATTCAAAAATGCCCACTCAATTTTCAAGCTCTAGAGCTAACATTAACGCTATGCATTAACACTAGGGACGACTGTAGCCTAATTATTAAAACCATGTCATTCGTAATATATAGTAAAAGAGAACATTTACGGTTTATCATTGAAACCAGTCAATAAACAGAAAACAGACCATGAATTCTAAACACTAACCCCAAGTTTTATGGGCCCTTGAGTTTAAATATACTGTAGAAGATATTCCATTTCTGTTACATGAGCTTGAAACTGAGTGTAATAAGTTTCCATAAGGTGAAGCTTTGTAGGATGTTTGCTCAGATGGTTTCTCTTTGTACCGGATGGTTTGACAAACATCAGTGTTGTGTGGAAACTCGAATGGAAAATGATTTGTTGTTTTGCATGTACTAAATTACAAATTTTGAGGTGACTTATTGGTCAAAACACTGCAAATTGTACAGGACAGTATTTCTTTTTCGTAGACTTATATCTAAACACATAAAATTACAAATCATTATGAAATGTCTGAAATCAACAAAACACTGCAGCTTATCATGTCTGTCCAAAAGATTCTTCTGTGTTTTGGAAAACTCATTACAAAGACTCCTTTCATAAATGTTAAAGAAACATCCCTTTTAAAAAATTCTGCCATGATCATTAGTGATCGTACTGTATATCTTTGCTCAACAACATGCTTTTTAATGGATTTATTAGCAGATTATGGTAATGAATTTCCATCACAAGTTCCTGTGCATGAGCTGTTACTAGAGAAATGTTATCGAAATGGAGTGTGTGCATCAATAAACCTGAGAAGGATCTTGTAGCTGATCTACTGTCCAAGCTGCTGTTGTAGAAAATTAATCAGTGACATTTGTACAGCCATGCAGAGCAGCCTGGTAAACAGAAATGAGACGAATCACTGCCCTGCTCTTGCAGGTCAGGTAAACACACACCCTCCATAAACAGATTACTGGCCTTCTCTGGTGATCTTGGCAGACGTGCAAGCGCAACGAAAACTTCAAAGTAGACCTAAGTTTCCTAAGTCATTTTACAACATGCATAGAACAAATCTAAACAAAAGCCTTGAAATTTGACAACAGGCATCATGGTATGCTTGTAATTTAGTGCCCACTGGAATGTTCCATCTTCAACACCCCCCCCCACACACACACACAAGCAGGATAGCACCAAAGACTAGACTTCTCCAGGTTTTCTGCATGTCTGTAATTCAGAAAGATTGACTGATTGCTTTTGCAGGCATATTAAACTGATGCTCAAATACCAGCCCTTTTCTTCTTTTTTGCTTTCCATGTAGCAGGATTCATGATTTACGAAATACTTTGATCTGTATAGTAAATCGGTGTATTTTCTAATAAATAAATAAATAAATAAATAAATAAATAAATAGATAAATAAATACATACATACATACATTTATAGCATTCTGGGTGGACTCTTTCACGCCTCGCATACATTTCTCTCGCATAATTATTTCAGTTAAAAACAAAATCAAGCACTGTGTCTCTGATTTAAAGACACTGAGGACTGACCACATGCTTTCCAGCTACACTGCTTACTGCGCATAAAGATGTTTATCCTGCAGATAAACTGAGAACTTGACATGCAGTACATAGGCAAGACGAAACCACAAATGACACTTATCTGTGTCACCTCAATTGCTTCATTGTGTAACTGTAGCACAATTTGGTATCTTAAAGTGTTAGTGCTTTAGTACTTCACAAGCCTTTCGATATTCATCCAAACACGAGCTCCGCAGTACAAGGCTTGCTTTTGTTATTACATGGGCACATTTAAAACCCAGGCATATTCATTGCAGCTCTTAAATAAACAAGGATATGATGCTGAATGTGCAGAGATAGCGTGAGAAGAATACGTTCATGTCGGTCACAAAGGTGGTCCCGTCCTTCTCCTCTGTGACTCAACAAATCACAGAGTGGAGAGCGTCAGGCTAAACACTGGTCAAGATTTGGTGCCTGTTTCACCACACTGTGCTCCAGATGCTGAATGATCATGCTAGGTGAGCTGGCAGTTCTTCTAAAGCTTTGGTTATGGTCGACTAAACTCTCTAATTGATCTTTACCCTCTCTTCATCTCTAGACATTGCTAATTTTACATGGCACCATGCAGCAGACTACTTAGGGGCTGGGCACAAGCCTTTCTGCTTTTGATCTTGTACCCTTATTATGCGCAGCGATTTTTCAAACATGGAAAGGCTTTACAGGAGATTTGGACACACACTGGACAGATTAAAAGATAATCTCAAATAACAAGAAGCAATTTTGTCATGGTGCGCATGACTGCTGAGAACAGGTGGTTAGGACGCTTGAAATATGCCTTCTGAGAAGGAATATTAGGTATTAATCTAATGATTTGTGTAATTGCTTCAGGAATCAGAGGGCAGACTGTAAACACAGACATGACAACATTGTTTTGTATTAGTTCAGTGACTGCGTACTTTCTAGGGAGTGGCTATTGCTGCTTCAGAAGAGTCATAACTGTGGTGAGTTAGATGAATAGGATGTCTGGCCACCATATGTCATGATTGTGTTGAAACACATGGTCTAATAATATAAGTTAAAGGCTGCTTTAATTTGTTGTATGTTTCTGTGACATATTTTCACCAGCCTATGCAAAGCTTTCTTATAGCAAGCGCTGCTAAATGATTTTTGCTGTCGTTGTCATTTTTTAGTACACGTACAACATGGTATGTATATATGATGTACATACAGTATGTATAGTAAATACTTTAATAATACTCTTAAAGACACTTAATCTCAGAACACTCAGACACACAGCACTGCCTACAGAACAATTCCCCACCCAAAATAATGTAATATTTGTTCTTCCAGGAGAAAAAAAAAGACGTTTTGGCAAATAAAGGTTTAAAATGTGAATGATCTGAATAACGACTCAGTGGAAAAGCAAGCACTTGGTTTGACTACGTGATCCTAGTTGGGATTGTGAGCTGCTCTGTGCTCTTGCTTTGAATTAGCTGATTTGTTAAGTTATCAAGGTCCATGCTTTTAGTCCAAGTGAGCAGCAGGACTTGAAAAGGATTGCCACATTGCGAAAAACCCCAAATATAAATCTGTATTCAAGAGGATTTTTACATTTAAATGCTAGTGGGAATTAGTTTGATCCCTCGTCCCTTATTCTTTTCACAGCTTTAATTCTTGATTCAACATCCCAGCTTTATTCTCTTCCAGGCACTGCTCTACCACTAGTATGGAAATAAAATTTAAAAAGTATATGCTTTCCTATATTTTTATTTGTTTCAAATTAATCGTGGGGATCTAGCGGAATAAAAAACATTCTTTTCTTTGTATTGTATAGCTGGATCATTTTGGTCTTTAGAGACTTGCTTCTGTAGAATACCACAATTGCCTGAAATTGGACTTTACACAATAACTCGCTACAGTGTTGTGAAAGTGGTCTGACTGTCTTCTGGTCAAAGGCCTCCCCCAGGCTCCTGAACTGATTACGCTGTGAATAAACTGGGATACTGTTGGGAGTTCAGATGTATCATTGAGGATATTACTGAGACAGAAGACCACAGCATGGTCAGGGCTTTGTCCTGTGCAACTTCTAAATTAAGTCACTGAGTTTATTTGCTGGAATGTTTTTGTAAAACCGAACTGACCTCTGTTTCTGGGTTCATTGCAGTTGTTTATATTATTTTTTATTTTCGCTCTGACAACCTCAAACAAAAGTTTTCAACCAATAGAAATGCCCAGTACATATTATTTCACTTTACAGTGCATTGATAGCTGTTCTAAAAATAGAATTCTGAATATAAATCACAGGAGACGCTACGCTGGTCTATTCGAGTTTTAAGAATAATCCATCAGTGCTTTGCCATCCAAAGTTTCTGAGTAATGATCATTTCCCCAATATCTTCTACTGTGCCTGATCAAAATGGCCCATCGTTCAAACCTAGCATGCAGCTATCCAGCCAGAAGAAGATGTAGCTATTGACAGCGTCACTCTTCAGACCAGTGGCAAACTGTTGATACTTGTTCTCCAGTGCTGTCACAGCCTTTAATTTGGAAACTAGCAGCATGCTGGGCCCATCACAAAGTGGCCACATAGCCATGCGTTAGTGGTTTTCAGCATGAGGTGCTCCTCTCTGCTCCATGGGAGGAAGGTTAGTGTGATGCCTCAAACATGCTGGCAAGGGAACTCAGTCAATTTTCAGTGATGAGGAGACTTAGGGCAGAGGAAGTTCACCAGGTCAGGGTGTAGCTGTGTCTGTTTTTACCCATGAGAATTCAGGGCAAATGGATAGTCAGAGGACTACACTTTTTTCCTGAAAAGGCTGCTGGAGCACCAAAGTGTGGGCATCAGCAGGCAGTTTTATTGCTTTTGCTATGGCCTTGGATTCTGTGCCAGTGCCAGACCAGAGAAAGCAAATATTTTGCTTGTCTCGCAGCTGTGCAGGTCCCATGTAGACTTCAGGCTGGAAAAAGGCCAGCCCTTGGTGGGGAAAGAGTTGAGATAAATAACTTTCCCAGCAGAATAAAATTGTCTGTAATTATAACGTTAAATCACACTGTGAAGGACTACAAGTGGCGTCAGCAACCTGGTCTAAACCTGATTTCATTCAATGGGGAGATCCTTTAAACACCAAGGGACATCACTGAGCTAAAGTCCAGGAATCTCATAATCTCTTTTTCCTCACACATTCTCGCTGCAGGCAGGCCAAAGTGATGACAGATTTTTATCCAGTGTACTGATTTTGTCTTCACACCACTATGGCTGTAGAAACATATCATAAAATCTGTCACAAAATCACTCTAAGCCTCTCCCCAGCCTTTTCCCACTAATGCCAAGAAGTGTACATTAAAAAGCTATATGATCAGCAATACAGCTTGGCTCCCTACATACAAAAGTCAGCGGGGTTATTTTACTTAATGAGGCCCTGGTGGAGCAGTGTCTAATTCATCAGCTTCCTGTGTGTTGCATAATGTCTCGAATTAGAAGGCCATTAGCTGGAAACAGGCATGTGATGTGTCCACGCTGCCAGCAATCATTGAGTAAAATCAGTCTGCTGTGTCTATGCTGCAGTTTCAGCAGAGCAGATAGGTGACCATTTAAGATATTGACCCTCTCCTGACCATAGCCCCAAAGTGGACCCTCAGTATGCCCTGAATGTCTCCATCAGGAGACCACCTCCATTTCTGCCTGAACGTTTACTGAATATTTATCATAATTTTTTCATTTAATATTTATATAATTAACGTTAGTGATTAACGTTATGTTTAACAAATGCTGCCCTGGTTTTGTTTCAGCAGTAGGTATATGCTTTTTGGATGTGAGACAAGTACAAAAACATGTCTTCCAACCTTACAGACCATTTGTGCTGTATATGTATGCAGTGAAGTTGACTAATTGGGATGAAATGACTTTCTTTGATCAGTGCAAAAATGCCTCAATGCTATTTGCGGCAACATACCCATGCCTAATGTCGCATACATGGTTTAGCTCATTGTAAAGGCATAAGGCTTGAGTACCTATAGAAGAATAATTTTTTTCACTCTAACAAATAATATATATTTTAATACTACTGAATAGGTTTGCTCCATCCTCGGTTAATTTCTTTGCTTGTGTGGGTGTATGTGTGAGAGAGTGTGTGTGTGTGTGTGTGTGTGTGTGTGTGAGTGCAAAAAAAGTCAGCAAACTGTCAGCACTGTTCATCAGCAGCCAAGGCGTGCCTTCATGGTCTCTCTTTCATGGAGCCGATTTTTCCCCAGGAAGCAGAGTGACTCAGTTGTGGTTGTTGTGGAGATTTCTGCATGTTACAGCCCTGCAAAAGGCATGCTTTTCCAGTTCACATTAAGGTCCTTCACCGACCTTAAATATCCTTCCCTTCCAATAAAGAAAGATATCTAAAATCTATGCCTGAGATAGGTAAAATGGTCTGACCTTTTGTAATAAAGCCATATCCTTCAGAGTTCAGAAAACTCAGGTAATCTTTTCAATCATGTTTTTGTTGTAAAGGGCTAGGCTGTATTTCATTACTCTATTTTTTTCCACATCAGATGATTTTGGAAAAACTGCCACAAGTGTTACTCATAGTTTAGAATGTGACCTTTCCTTTTCATGAAGTTTGGGTAGCAGTCAAAAGCAAAATCCAATGAAGTAATTTTTTTTCTGTTTTTTTTTCTTTTCTTTTCTTTTCAGAAAATCAGTATATTTTGTCTTTGACTCTAAAGGATAATAGCCTCCAGATCTTCAGGGTGTATTCAGTGGTTTAAAACAGACTATAGTTGTTATTATTTTTCCTTAGAATTCTTTTGAGATATGGGTAATGCTGTGACCTAATTCAGGGGAGGAACCGCAGGAAATCCCCCTCACTGCAGCGGAGGTAATCAGGGTCCTGCAGGTTTCTACAGAATGGAGAATGTGAGCTATTGGGCTCGTGTACCCTCAGGACAGAGCCGATAGTTCTCTCACTGTGTCTCTCAAAACCCAGGTTTTCGTGTTGCCTAGAAAAACAATTCTCAGATCCCTTTTTATCATGTGTCGAACGTGCTTGTAGAATCAGTCCTCAGTGATAACAGATTCATTTCAATTGTGTAGGTTTAGACATTGGAAACCCCCTATTAAACTTTCACTCATCTCCACTCTTGTCTAGCACACACACACACACACACACACACACACACACAAAGATCAAAAGGCAAGCTGGCTATAACAGGAAATAGCCTATTTAATAGGGGGATAGATTAACATAATAAGTGCAAAATTCGGCCCTTCCTGCGCTTGAATATGATTAATCGTGATTCAATGTCAACATGTGGTAACAAAATTATTGGTGATTGCAAAGTGCAGTGTATGTTCCTTTGAGCCGGGTGAAAAGGCCTCTGCGCTCTTATTCCATTAACTTTGATGCTGTTGGAAAGCCTGATCCTGCAGGATGTAATAGTTGGATCAGGATCCCGACCACACACATTGACACACACCTGCACTCTTCCCCTCTCGGTGTGAGATGAAACATCGATTTCCAGGTTTTCATGACTGCATGTGCTAGATTGAGCAATAGCTGAAGCGGTAAGTTCATACGCAGTACAGGATACAACAAAACAACCATGTGGCCAGTGGGGCTTTGGTCTTTGTCCTTTTATCTTTATAACTCTAATATGAATTATAAATCAGTGTTTAGACTGACTTATAGTACAAACCAGGAAATGCCCTTACTTAATGCCCTTAGTTTTGATTTTGGATTGAATGAGTCATAAGTGATCTTTTATAACCGGGAGGGCAGAATGACATGTCTGGCATGCTCACTGAGGTTAAGATGAACATTTATTTATTGTAGTCTACATGCAGAAGACAGAAGTCTTAACAGAGAGTCTTTCTTGGACAACTTTCTTGAATTTAATGTCTGGGAATATTTAATGTCTTGCAGTGTTGGGAATGCTAGTTTGCAATTGTAACTTGCCAAGCTACAAGCATCTCATGATTAAAAGTAGCTATGTTATAGCCAGTCTACCCATTTGCTAAAGAAGTCTTACAGTAAAAAGAAAAGTTACACCTATCCATGCACGTGTTACCATGTGAATCCTTCATGCTCCTAAACTCTGATGAATATCACCATGGAAGCCTTGTTTTCATCACTAGTAGAATACATCCTGTGTGGCTGTAAAGCATGATCCTGTTGTTGCCCACTCAGGTCAGTGAACATCGAGGGCTGAGCCCCAGTGTCCATTTACACTAATTAAATATACTGAACTTTGTTTCTGAAGGATGCAACAGTTTGTGATTTGATTGATTCAAAACAAAGTTTGAACTAGAAGAGAAAAGTGGAAAATAGTGCGAAGGTGTCTATGTTAGATCGCTAGGAGCCAAAATGCTACACTGCTTTTTGGTGAAAACGTAGCTTATTACTAGATAAACAAGTTCAAAAATAGTTCAAAGTTCAAAAAAAGCTAAAAAAAAAAAGAAAAAAAGGGAGAAAATTTAGTTAAGCTAGTAGTGTTCCCAACACAAAAGTTTGAAAGCAATAACATTTCCATTTAAGCACTGAGTAGGTCATAAGCTTGCTGGTAATTGCCGTTACACTGAGAGACGATGTCTTCCAGATACTCCCGATCACAGTAAGAGAAATTATTCTGAAGCTTCATTACAACCCAGTTGATGTCAACATCTATAAGGGAAACACAGAAAATATACAATTTAGGAACATTCAAACTAAATTGGACAACTTGGTTTAATTACTGTTTTCATGTACTGGCACTGAAAACAAAGCACAATGCAAAGTCGAGCAGCATGGTAGCGTGGGAAGGCTTTACATCCCATCCCACAAGCCATCCTATTCCATCCTCATCCATCCCATTCCAGATTGAGCCTGAGGCTCAGCAGTTTGACTGAATCGTCCTGCTGGTTCATCTAGTTCATGCAGCAGGACAGACAGGGTGGGAGTGCTCCACCGCACCGCTCCTGCCAGCCCATTCCACACACAGTGTCATCCCAGTCCTCTAACCACATGCTAATGGGCCAAACAAGCCCTGTTGCACACACGTCCTGTCCATGCGTCCCCGGTCCCAGCGTCACAAGCTCTTGCTGCCTCTGCAGCATCTGCTTGGATAGAGCCGCAGACGAAATTGAGTAAGGCAAGTGGTGACATTCTCCATGCTAAATCATTGGGCTAATTAAGATGGATAGTATGAGTGTCACGCAGTGAAGGATTGCAACAGAAGAAGCCAGGGACCCATAGGCACGCTATGGAGTATGTATGAGCCATACCGTATAAACACCAGATGTCCAGAGGCCTCAGGAAAAGTCCAGGGAGTGCAGCATTACACTGACAAGGACCACAGACAGCTGAGAGGCAGCCCAGGACAATTACAGCTCTAAGTGACACTGAATGTCTTTAGCAGTCAGAGGCAGATCTGCAAGTTTTTGGCTTGTTCCCGGCTCGCCCCAAATCTTGGCTAAGGGTCAGGACCGTGCCAGTGATTCGAAGGTATGTCACTGTTTCAAATGAGGCAGTATGTACACACGTAATGTATCATTAAGCATCCTAGAATACATGCAGACAGACAGACAGAAGGTGAACAGCGCATTAATCCTGCGCTGTCATGCGGCATGTGCTCCATAAACAGTGCTAGCTCACGGAAAAGTCAGCTCGAGCCACCCCTCTTGGCAAAAAAAGTGAGGAATTTTCAAATGTGGAGATGGTTTAAGGCTGTGGCCAGACAATGAATCAAACTATAAATCATCTAAATCTGAATGTTTTTATGAAGCAATGTTGAGGATTTCCCAGTGATCTTTCACCTACCTAAACAAAATGTGTAAATACAATTCAATACATTGAAAACTCATACAACTACACAAGTGTATGTGAGAGCATTCCATATGTTTAGTTTAGGGCGTAGTGTAGGAACTGAAGACAGATTTGATTGTTTATGTTCTAACTGCAGTGCTTCAAAACTGAATGAACCGTGAATGTGGCTTTTCTAATGACTGAAGCATGTGTACAAGTAAGGACAGAGCAGAAACGCAAGATATAGAGCGCTTAGCCGGTTTTTCTGGTGTTGACTCTCAGACATCATACTAATCAGACTGCTGTCAAACAATTTCTCCAGAATTCCTTGTGGATGTGAGTCAAACCAACGTCAAATATGACTATTTCTCTCAGTGAATGGGCCTCTCTCAGTGGGTGCACCTAATTAGCTGTAGCCTTTACCGCTACTTCGTGCGTTCTACAGCACTAAAACGGCGTCTCAGCGCCACATTTCTGTCTCACATGCAGGATTTAGAGGCTTATTTTCTATTTACATAATGTGCTACATTGCCTAACGGTGCTTCAGAAAAAATAATATTGGGAATGGGAGGCAGAGCTCAACACAACATCAATCACAGGAGACAAACTGCGTTTTGATACGAGGTGACATTGCAATGGAAAGAATCACAAGAAATGCTTTGAAACGCCTAAGACTAAACACGCACAATGTCTGGCACATAAATCTGAGTTACCCTCCTCCGCTGCGCTGTCAGTGTGAAGCTGTGATGGGAAGGGCGCAGGGGACGAGGCAGGGTCCTGCGGTTCCTCCGTCTGCCAGACATTACCCAGCTCCGGCGTGCAGGAGAGCAACTCAGACGCTCTACCTGATCCTCTCGCCTCCAGTCTGTCTAGGAAGGCCGAGTTCACCCTGGAGGAAATACATCACCACCTCATAACAACCTTCCAGACTGACCCATACATCAGAGAGTTATTTTGAAGCCATTCATATTTCCCTGGCTAGCTGATTAACCGTGACATTCATGGGTTTGTAAAGTTCTTTTAGAATTAGGTGTCCTTACCGCAGCCGCTCATTTTCCATTTGTCTTTTCCTGTCCTCCTCTTCTTGTTTATGTTTTTCTTCCAAAATCTGACTCTGGCAACGATAAATTAATGGAATCTTAATCCACGATAGTAATGATTCATCTATTTTTCAGAGTAAGTTGCATGAAAGAGCAGTTGGGGTTTTTTTTTTCAGTTACTTATAGTTGTCACAAGAGCTTAAGCGCACACTATCAATATCAACCACATAATGATCATTCAGCCCATTCTGTGCTTGATTATTTTCACTGATTACAAAAAATCTAGTTCTAGATTTTTTTTTTCAAAAAGAATTTTAACATGAAACCAGTAAAGACAGAGAATTACTAGAAAATAACGTTACTATTCCGCCATTCTATGCGTGTGTTTCGTGTGATGTAGCGTTGCTTTATCATATGGGACTGACTGCATCAGTGCTTCATTAAGAAGGTTTATTTTCATTCCTACTGACAGTCAGCTGCCCCAATACGCTTCACTACATACGCCTTCAATAAACACCAGTGCAGTGGATCTTCAATGCTAAACTAGGACATTTATCACAGGAGAAAGTGTTAATAGCATTAGATTAACATTAGATAAGTTAAACAGTTAGCTGAAATGAACTGGTGTATGACATAGTTGTCTGGCTCCTACTAAACAGGCTGCTTTGAATATCTCTGAACCTGCTGATCTCCTGGGTTTTTTACAGTCTCCAGAGTTTACAGAGAACATTTTGACAAACAAAAGAAACCGCCAGGTAGCGGCAGTTCTCCAGACTGATATCCCTTGTTGACGAGAGAGATCAGGAGATGGATATATATGTCAGGAAAACACGAATTTGGTACGTTTCTGCCAGCTGAAGTGGAATCAGCAGTTCAGGGGAAAGTACATTGGGATTATCATCTTTGTCTTTGAGTACCATTTATCTTTTACTTCTAGTCAGATTTACTTTCAGCGAAGCCACTCCCAAATATGGTGAAATGTCATGGTGAAAAATCATGACTGAAAGTCTAGGGCATATGGTTGTGTTTTTTTTTTTTCCTTGGATATGGCCCATAAAATTAAACAGACATGAAATATGCAGGTGATGTTTTCGAGTGCTTTGATTCGGGTACCTTCCTCCTTTGCTCATCTTTCTTCTGCTGCAGGGTCACTTGTTCCTCTGCCTTCTTGGCCTCCCTGTATTCAAGTCCTCGAGCCTGTTAAGAAACGCCTCAGTATTAATCTGGCCACTGAATGGGATACAATCACACATATGGGTAGAGCCCTGAACAGCAAGTATGAGATGGTCTTTTGCGATATAATCATGGGATTCTTAACACAATGAGATACTATGAGGAGGGGTGAGGCAAGAGTGCTTAAGAGATGAAGAGATCCTTTGTGCATTTGGTCAGATAGTCTTGGGACACCAGGGAACGGCTGCTCTGTTTGGAATGGCTTGAGAGCAAGAGGAATAGGTGGGACGACCTGGGCCTGGCACCCTGGGAAGTCAACTCAGATGATCATATGCACAAACAGAGGATATGGAGGAGATTAATCTGTCTTGTCTTCTCAGTGGCCACAAAACCACATCAGAACGGCATCTTTCCACACACACTTTGATCAGCTGGCTTATGACGTTTAGATTGGAACGTTCTTTTACTTTTCTTGGAGGTCTTCCACAGACTTGAATCAATACCCTGTGAAGCACACTCAGAAAAGCCTCCTCTTCTAGAAAACTGATGGGACCGGACCATGGTTACTTATGCAATATGTCTGTACGGAACTAACCCCTGATGTTTTAATATGTCCATTAGCATGATGTTCCACCATAGAGAAAGAACTGGATGTCCAGAGAAGAAAAGCTTGCACAACAATACAATAAGCCACACAAAAACCTTTCTCCCCCCCCTCACCACAGGACCTGCAAAAGCAATGTCGTCAGATGCCACATATAAGTGGCTCATACAGTAAAACAGGCCCCACGCTTCTCAGTCTCCTGTCTGCAGAATCATCCCTGGCCTGCTGAGGCACAGACTGAGATAGAATACAATTTTACTATAAAAAATATTATTTTTAGAGCGCATTTAAAAATACACACCATCCCATAACAGCTGTGCCTTGTCTGCTTGGCTAAGTGAGCAAACCAAGGGTGGCGGTGGCTAGGAGTAGAAAGAAGCAATATTCAGCAAGAGAGCTCAGTCTGCTCTGTCAATTTCTAGAAACAATGACTTAAATTTGCACAAATGTTAGTTTTAGTAAATGTATACACGATATGGACAAAAGTCTGTGGACCCCTGACCATAACACGTATATGTGCTCGTTGAACATTGCATTTCAGATGTAGCCCCTTTTCGCTGTTATCATATCCTCCACTCTTCTGGGAAGACATTACACTCGATTTTGGAGCATGGCTGTGGGGATCTGTGTCCATTTAGCCACATGAACTTCCCAAAGGTGTTCAGTAGAGCTGAACTCAGGGCTCTGTGCAAGCCAGTTGAGTTCGTCTGCACCAACCTTCGCAAAGTCTTCATGGAGCTCCCTTTGTGAACAGGGGCATTCTCATGCTGGAACAGGTTTGCACCTCTTAGTCCCAGTGAAGGGAAATTGTAATGCTACAGCATACAATGACATCCTAAACAATTGTGTGCTCCCAACTTTGTGGCAAGAGTCTGGGGAAGGATCACATACTGGTGTCAGTGGTCATTTGTCTGTACAGAATTAGTTGCGACTGAAGATACAAAAAAATGCACTGGCTTTCCCTGAAATTATCATACAACAGTTATAACAGACAGATTAAAACCAAAAACCAAACTGAATTCTTGTCTGAACGATACTACAGAAGTTTCTAAGAACCTGTGAGAAGTAACTACAGAAGTTTCTAAGAAGTAACCTGTGTTTTTCAGGTCTCTATAAAAACTCATTACGACATATGGATTTGGAAATGCATGTTTCAGCAGATTAAATGACAGTGAGGCAGTGACAGTGACGCTGTCCTGTTATCCCCAATTATATCACTCTAGACTGCTTATGTCATTGGCTGAGACCTTGGCTACAGTCCAGGTACTTTCACTGGAACAATGCAGGTTATACCACACCAGTCTGCCCTTTTCCTGCACTCTCACACATCCTTCTGCATTCTGTGAACTCTGGGAAGTCCCTTCTACTCTGTTCATATCATTGTGCAAAAGCAGCACTTGTATCTTCACATTGGCTGGCCATGAAGAGAAAGTCTGTGTATTTATATTTAGAGGAAATTCAATGACAGACTCAGATAGCCCTCTCCAATGTGTGGGTATAGAGGAGATCATTCAGAGAGAACGTTAAGCCCATTGGCAGTTTGACTCTTGTCTGCAGATAAATGCACCATGTTGACGAAAGCCCTCAAGAGGGGCTTGTTTATTCTGAAAACATGCATCAAAGTCAGGTCAATTGGTGTGAATTACCCCAGTGCCTTGGGCTGTAACCTCAGTGCCACAGCTATGCAGCAAAGATTTGAACCCAGGCCTATGGAACACACAGTACATTCTTTGGCTGTCATCTTACCCAGGATGACGCGGGTGTGGAGCTGCTCACTGCCGTAGGAACTGAGCTGGACCTCTCGAGCCTTTGAAGATGCGCTTCTCTTTTCCTGCAGAGCAAAAAAAAAAAAAAAAAAAAAAAAAAAAAAAAAAAGGCACAAGATTAAATATTAATATGTCTACCACCAGAATATTGAATTCTTATTCATTGAGGGGTACATTTTAAAAATCAAATACGTTTTCAGTGTGTCCAACACAACAAAATTGTCTGAAGAATTCAATGAATAATCGGGTCCCACAAACTTTTGCTACACTTAAGTGAGCATGTTGTCATTTGATAACTGCAGTGGTTTATTTTGCCAGTTTGGAACATTCCCATGACCATGAATAATTTATGTTTTTGGGCGCCACCGATAATGTGGACTTCTTCTTTTGTTGTTTAATCGACTCACTGCTCAAACAGACTTGAACTCCTGCTGCTCCTGCTTTAGAGCTACTGTGTCTACTGGAGTAGACAGTAATGGAAAAAGGCTGTCGTTCTTTGAAACTGTATTCTCAGCTTTGTTATTTTTGGATTCGAGCCAGCAGAGCAACAGCAACCAGCTTCCTCCTAATGACTGAACATTGCATTCTTAACTCCATGGGGAGGTGACAACATCTAAAGAAAATATGTGAACATACATTAGAAGTTCGTGTTGGTACTGCTTCTTTCTCTGTTCCTCCTTCTTCTTTTCCTTCATTTCTAGGTCGTTTGCCTGCAAAGCAATTTCTACATGTAATACTGTGTAACTTTATTTTTTCTCTTATAGTGAACTCTAAAGGTGTTATAGAATATACATAAATGATTTGGGTAAGAAAAGAATTAGATTCATCCTGAACACAAAACAGAAAGAAGCTGTCATTATGAAGGCACATAAACTGTTTAATGGGCATTTATATGGCAATAATTATTATGTAATGGGTGACTGGAACATATAGAATCAAATTCTTATTCAAAATGTTGTAGTTTGTGACCATTAATATTATTCAACTCATTAATGAGCAAGTCCTAGTTTCTGTATGCAAGTCTATTGATTCATTTGAATTTATTTGCAGTGCATTTAATGACTGTATGACAGGTCTCAGTAATGACCTCTAGAGTTTTAAAGCAGCACTACAACAATGTCATAAAACCTCAGATCTAAATCAGAACACTTATTTCAATGAACTCAGCTTAGCAAATCTCCAAAGGAAACACACATTTAAATATTTCGGTCATCCTGTCACACCTTTTCTCTTTGAATGGCCTTGAATGTCTGATACTTTTCTTCTTCTTCTTGCCTCCTGCGCCGGTCCAGGTCCTCTTGTAGGAGCTATGGAAAAACCCCAAAATGTAACCACAAACTTCAGTGCACCTAAACATGCATAGATGTTGGAGAAATCATTTTAAATTTTAAACCGAAAGTCAGCACCTTTTTCTTCAGTTTAGACTGGGAGGCTGCCGCTTGCTGTCTCTGTCGTACTTCTATCAATGATACATCCCCACCTATGACACAGAAAACATTATCAGTACTTTATACTTTTTCATATCTAATTTTCATGTGCCCAGAGCTTATTTGTCATATATATTTCTATTACCTATCCTCTCCGGGGCCAGTTGAATGGGGCCAGGTCGATGTTGCTCCTTCCATCTCTGCAGATCGTCCTGTTCTTTCTGTGACACTACAGGAGAAAAGATAAAGTACAGACACTTCCCAATGTGCTCTCTCCACCTACTACACCCCAAATAGTGCTTTAACTATATAAACAAACGGGAACGTACTTAAATGCGCTATCACATCACACATAATTAATCATCAAATCAAAAATTAAGATGTAATCTATGATTTTGGGAAATGTATAAGGTTTCCCTTCAAACGTTTAACATTTACGGTTATTGTTTGAATAAAAGATTTGAAGATATCTTTGAAATATGCCATCGTTATAGTAAAATCTGTGGGCAACATACCCTAGACATTTTCAAAAACCAAAACAAATTGCTATTCAGGGACATTTTTGAAAAATTTAAGAAAATTGATATTGTTTTGATAACGAGAAGGAGAGAAGCAAAGGGAATCATTACTTGTTGACATTATACACAGCTCACAATGTTCCAGAGTAACACCTTGACATGATCAAACCCAGATTTAACATAGAAGTATAAATAATCAGTAAACCTAGCTCATTTTGGCTCAGCCATGAACACTAAACAAATCAGCAAATGTTTTAATCTTACATGTGAATGAGTGTGTTGTTCAGTACTCATCACTTCAAGACATGGAAAAATGTCATGGAGGGTAAAATTACATTAACAGTATGTATGATGAAATCGCACCTGCACACAACAAATAAGGAGAGGAAATGTGTGAATAATAAGGGGATGGAAAAAACAGTGACCCATCATGACTTACTCCTCAGCAGTTTGCTCCGTCTTGATTCATTTGGTGGGATCATGGTGTATCCATCGGAGCTGAGTGAGCATAAACATAATTAGTTACAGCAGGTACCTTTTACTCACCAGCTCCATGCCATGAACTTAACAAATTCCACTGGCTCATTTGTAAAGAATGTCCCAAACAAAGGTGGGGCATGAGTAATTTTATGGTAAACAAAGTCCAAATACATTCCCACAAATTATCATCTGGAACTTCCCCTAAAAAACCCACCAAAGACACTATGACCCAAAAGTGTGCGTCCAGAAAGACAGTGAGAGCAAAAGAAATTCACAATAATAAGCACCCTGAAGAACACATCAGCATCACTGTAGCAATATTCTTACTAATTTATAATACATGGGTGTTGCTTCACTTCTATACTATGTTTAATACAGAATTTAGTGTTTAGTTACTATAAACAGCTATGACACACATATGGACAAATAACATGTTAAGGATATTTCAAACATAATCCCCACTGAAGACATACACAACAACCTAATTTACTTTATGTAAACCAGTGTTGAAAAACAACTGGACCAACAGACCCTGGACAGGTCACCACTCTATCGCAGGGATAACACAGAGAAACAAACAGCCATTCACACAAACTTTAAACCTACTGGCAATTTACAGTAGTAGCCAGTTGGACTGTGGGGGAAACCCATCGAACCCATCATCATCAAATTAGGACTTTTATAACAATACCTGAGGTCAAATCAAAGTCCATTTTTAGCTGTAATGACCTTTTTTTTGGGGGGGAGGTCTAACACCTGTGTTTTACACCTGTTTGTAATTAGGTTCTGTAGATGGATGGATGGATGGATGGATGGATGGATGGATGGATGGATGGATGGATGGATGGATGGATGGATGGATGGATG
>JAQLOM010000034.1:12563893-12575429 GCA_030068315.1 Chrysichthys thysi
GTTAATCACAGACTGAAACAATCGTCATCCTTCTTCTGCCTTCCTCTCAGTCTGGTGCTTGAGCATGCATTTTGGCAGCTTTTCTCTCCTGGCCCAGCCCTGCTTATATCCTGCAACTGATATCAATGACTTGCATGTGTACAGTAAGTATATCAGAGGTGAGTGTTCTGCTGTTGTCCTGACTGAAGCTGTGTTACGCTGCCCTGTCGTTTTCTGTTGTTCTGACCCCTCCTGTGACTGCAGCTATTTTCAGCCTGCGCGCTTGCTGTGAACTCTGCATGGAGTTTCTGAACAAACCTGCTCTCTGCATGTCCTTCTCCACCATGGTGCATTTCCATTAGGCATTGTAAATTTAAAGGGGGAAAAAAACAGGCTTTCTTCATGCCTTTAGATGTCCAGTGAAGGAGTTTTTTTTTTTTTCTTTTTTTTCTCTTCACACATGCACACACACACACCTGGAGCACTGGGCAGCTGTGCAGCAGCACCCAAGGAGCAGTTGGGATGTTAGGTCCCTTGCTCAAGGGCACTGTGGATGTAGAGGGAAGGGCTGAAAGTGCTGTTGATTCACTCAGGTGAACAATTTAACACATAAGAAAGCTCATTATAATGCCTTGTACTGTACATTGACTGCATGTACCACATTTTCATTTGGCTTCTTAGTTATCCTGTGCTGTTTTTACTCAGTAGTTCATCATCTGGTTTGCTAGAAGCAAGGTCATCTCTTTTTGCCCTAGTAATAAGGATTCAGTTTGCATGTGGTTTTTGAGCCCATATGACTCTCCCACGCTGCATGTTCACTATCTGAGCCTCACTATTCATTCTTCGTAGATGAGACTTTTCACATTCACGCTTCACAAAAGGAATAATGAAAGCTCCCATATAGTTTCATTTATTGAGGCAATGCCATAATTTCTGAGCTTCAGTTTTGAAAAAACAGAGGTATGTGCACAAATTTAGCTAGGTTGTGTCGTGCAGTCTCGAACTCCACATATCTGCCAGGTTATTAAATTCCATTTCACATCAAAAACTCTGAGTCATGAGACAAGCAGAGCCAAAACCTCACAGATTTTGTGACCTATATTTTCAGCTCTGTTTGGTATGGAGCCTTCGAGTCTTTATGAAAAGAGATGTGATGGATGCATTAAACCCCTGGGAGAAACAGAATGTTGCTGAAATGAAATCCTTGTTTAAGTCCAAATATTTGCACCCTTTACGACAGGTTGAGAGTCCAGTTGCTTCTCAGAATATCCAAAGGTCTAAGGCCGTTAGAATGGCCTTGGAGAATAGTGTTGATCATATTCTGTCTAATAAGTCTATGGATATCTTCTTGTAATGATGTCATACTTCCATAAATGGAGTTTTGGTTATTTTTTCCCCCTCATGTTGTCCTCAGGGGATGCTACGTTTTGCACTCTGCTGTAACAGAAATGGTGTAAATATGATCTGAGCGTACATTGTACACAGTATCAACAGGGTCTGGATTATGTTGAGCATCGAAAATAATTTTCATACCTATCAGCAGTGTCACACAAATAATTGCAAGTCACTGTCGTTGGGAAGGACATAAATAAATTATACTATAAGGTTTCTTTCCCCCCTCATTTCATAAACAAATCCAGAGTTAATTAAATATCTACTGTCAGTAGGAGAGATTAGCACAGCTCATGCTGCTTGTATTCCCACTCCTACCCAGTTTATTTATAGACGACTTCAGGAAACCTCATTTACAAACTCAGCTCTTTCCATAGACTTCCTCAGACGGACCACAAGAATGTCTCAGAAATCTCATCTTTATGCAAAGTAGGCTATGCACGTGACTAAAGATTTAAAAGCGGGAAAAAAGTGTTTTTATTGAACTTTCCGGAATTAAGTGACGGTGGAACATTTTTCAAGAGAGTTCCTAGCCAGTTATGGTGTTTATTTCAGACAAAGACCAAGTCTGGAACTTACAACTATTACTGTTACGACTATTTTACTGGCATAATAGTAGTTTGCTAATGCATGGTGAGAAGCAGCTAAGACTTTAGACAGCACCTACCTCTGTCACTTTAGTATCCTATTGCTACAGAGACAGGAACACACACACAGACCAAATAATGCCCGGTGAGTAAATTCAGAGAAAAGGCGAGGTACAATGTTAGAAGGCCTCGGGTAAAAATAGGATCAAAGTGAAAAAGAAAGAAATTGCACAGTGAGAGCCTTGTAAACTTCCTGCTGTGCTAGCACTTTGATGGCCATCATCATCATCCGTCAACCACAGATATTCAGCGCATTAAGTGCCTGCATGCATGACAAACCAAATGAACAGGGGAAAGGAAGAGGGAAAATGTGAATGTGCTTAATGTTCACATTTCAGCTTCAGGGTTAGTTAGAGAGACGCTAGTGTCACAGAGGAAAGAAATAAGAAGCTGAGCAGTAAATGCTATTCTTGCAGTCTGGGTTTGGTGTCCAGCGAACACTATTTTTGTTCACTGGCAGGAAGAATAGCTTATGCAAGCTGTATTTCTGTGCACCATGCTGTCAACAAAATACATTCAATTTCCTTTGCTGTCTTTTGCAGACTCAGGAAGTCTGTAATGAGAAACGATTTCTTTAATCTAAAGTGAATGTAGGTCTTTTCAAATTACTCTTCGATTCCAATTAAAATGATGTCTATAAACAATCTGAGCCATCTCTAACCATATGCGCACTCTTATGTAGGAACTACATCAGTCTGAAAAGACAAGGTCGAAGAATGACTAAATGTCTTTCCTTAACATGTGAATTTCTTCGGCCATATACTGATATCATATATCATGTATGTCTTCTGGCATATAATGAGAGAATTTAATTTAATTCAGATTTCATTCCTGGTTCAATGGAATTAGATTTTTAAACCTTTAGGGCATTTGAGAGCAGTGCTGGCTTAGAGGTTAGGACTGTGGCAACCATTAGAAGGTCATGAATTCAAATCCCAGCACTGATATACTGTCGTGGTTGGGCTCTTCAGCAATACTCTCAACCTTCAATTTTCATATCACGACTGACCCTGGGCACCAAATGCAAATCCCTGAGAAGGTGGAATATGTATACAGTGAACCCCCGCCTACCCCAGAAGCTATTTTCCGGCGACCCCCCAAGAAAGGTGAAACCGCGATGTTGCGACGTTACATTAATTTTATTATTTATATATATTTTAAGGCTTTATAAACCCTTCCCACTCTGTTATTAACCTTTCCCACACTCTTATAAACACATCCTATGCTCTTAAACATTTTCTACACTCTTAAACCTACGTCATTTTAACAACATATAAAATCCTATATCAGGCACTGACCAGATGAGATGAACAGTCACTGAGCCAATCGGCACCCAGGATACACAACACGGCGCTCTCTGGTTGGTCGCCTCTCATCCAATAGTGTGTCGTGTACAATCTCACGTGGGCAAACTAGCTCACGCTTTGTCAATACAAAGCGGAAAACAACCGGGAGACGGAGGGTTTAACTGGTGGAAATGGCGATGGGGAAAGCGTACGGGAAAGAGGCGCAAAACTCACGGTACCGGAGGAGCTGAGTACTGAGGAGATAGACTCACAGGAGACAAAGTTACTGGACTGGAGCTAGAAGAGCTCATGGACACGAAGTGAAAGCGCCAGTGATGTCACTTGTTGTTTACAAACGCGGTAACCAATCCTAATGCTCCCTCGCAATCACCTGACTGGTCCACCTGATATTATTATTTTTATATATATATATTAAGGCTTCATAAACCATTTCCACTCTCTTATAAACACGTCCTATGCTCTTAAACACTTTCTACAATCTTAAACATACGAAATTTTAACAACATATAAAATTCTACATGCGTACGTACTGCCGGTGAGGTCACTTCCTGTTTACTAGCTGAAGCGGAAGTGGCATACACAACCACTTTCACCTTTCATCCACTAATGAAATACAGTGCATACTGTTTTAATTCGATTTAAATGTTCTTTTAATGTTTGAATGAACATTTTTTTAAAATGATATTTTAGATTCCAGAGTCCCACGAAAGCCAAAAAATTCCGCGAATCAAAATTCGAAAATCCATGATGCACTGAACCCACGAGAGGTGAACCGCGGTATTGTGGGGGTTCACTGTATTGCATTTGTGATGATAAAAGCTGTCGTCGTTGTCTTCTAAAACAAAATTAAACACAGACGTGGAACCTATCATATTCCATAATCAGGACTGTGCAATATAATCGCACTTAAGAGCATCTCCTCCCCAAGCTAAACTATATTGTATGAGGTTGCACTCAGAAAGCAAAGAAAAACCTGAGGGTGCTACCTTGGATTCATTCATTTTTCAAAATGTAACTTTGACCTGATGAGCAGGAATTGAAACATCTATGCATAAAGATGGTAATCATGTCCTGTGTCTGTTTGATTTGGTTCATAATCTCATTATTGAGTGTCACCTAAAGAGGGTGGGTTCTCTTTCAAGTCTGGTTCCTCTCGTTATTTCTTCCTCGTTCATCGCAGGGAGGTTGTCCTTGCTGCTGTTGCCTCTGGCTTGCTCATTAGGGATCTAAATATAAACCTACATCCGGATCTCTGTAAAGCTGCTTTCTGACAGCGTCTGTTATTAAAAGTGCTAAACAAATAAAATTGAACCAAATCCATTCTGAAACATCATCATACTTCAGCTGGCTAGATTACTATAAGCACTATAAACTATTACCATCAGTTACTGTTGTATCTTACGGTCGTGGGTTTATCTTGGACGTCCTTTAATCCTGTTTTCATTGAGAAAACCATGTTTTGACAAAGTTGGTGGAGGAAACATAAAAATCTATTTATAACAGCTAGCTCGGTCTTCTTTCTCATTACAACAGCTTTTTTTTATTCAGAGTGATTAAGGAGCCTCTGCTTCACGTCTTCATTAGGTCTCCTGATTATTACTGCATGAAATGTTAGTGAAAAACAAACACGGAAAATGTGACAGACTCCGAGACAGTGATGCGACACAGCTTTCATCTCAGCATGTGTAACAGTGTTTGGGTTTAAATAAAAAGGTTTTTAATAGACTTTTTGAGAGTCATAATTAACGTGAGCTGATAACGAGGGTGCATTATGACACAAGGAGAATGCACATTACATACGCTGTCCACATAACAACAGACCCTACAGAGTAAAATATCCTCCGTCGTTCAGGGGTGGAAATGTTCATGTGTCAGTGTTAACCGCAGCATGTAAACTGTACTGGTTTTACCATGGCTGAAGTTCCCAAAAGAAAGAACTGGAGCACAATATGCACAATGACAACTGGACGAGAAACTATTTCTCCGAACACTTCCTGTAATGGTGAGGTGACCTTAAATCTGTAATGATTTGGCAAACTGGCACGCAAGTCTGAAATAAATGTTCAGTATAGGGAATAGCCTCAGACACGGGATCTGCTGGGTGCACACTTGTGTGTCACTGTACATATCCGTATTCCACATTCTTCATTTATAATTATTCCGTGCTGTATTCCTAGATTTCTCTCCTCTGTGTTGGCAATAAGTTCGCAACAGGATAAGACGTCTGAATAGAGCTTCTTCAAGTAAGCGCATCTGTCCTTATTCTGGGAATTTTCCTTTGCTGTCATCGATGTCTATAAACCAGAACAGCGGGGATGACAGCTACAGCAGCGAGGGAGATCCCTGGACTGTTTTTCTCGGAGGCTTTGGCCGTTCACATTCGGTCTGTCACTGAGGCACATTGCCCGCAGATCCCAGAACCTCAGTGCCAGCGACTGTCTCGCTGTTCGTTATGTTGAGCTGAGGGCTTCAAAACCGCAGAACTTCCAGCGTTTTTCCAACGTGGCGCCCACACCACTAAACTCCTGCTTGAACATGTTGGGTAGCCGCACCATCAGCCGCTCTAGATCACTGGCGGAGATCTGAGAAGAGAGGTTCGGACATTTAGCCATAAAAATACACATTTATTTATACCTATTTTGTATTTATTATGTTACATAAATCTTTCCAAGTCCTAAGCTTTGTCTACAATACAATATGCAAAACTATGCATTTTGATGACTTAGGTCAAAGCCCACACAATAAGGTCAGTCGGGCTTAAAGACTGTTCAGCGCAGGGTGCTACACTGAACACAAAATAATCAACATGGTAGTGAAAATAAAAACCCCATTGAAAATAAATCATGGGCTTAATGAAAAATTGAAGAAAAAAAAAGAGTAGTCTGTGATCATATTTATTAATTGTGCGCACTCATAGTTTTGTGTGTAAACCTTGCACACAAGATAAATGGCAATTTTCTTGGCAGTTCTTATGCACAAATTTAAACCTTGTTCTACGCACACTTTGATAAGTGAGATCCCCTCAAACTGCACTAGCATAAATCTAAATAAATATCTAGTTTTTCATATACACACCAAAACACCACTATGGCTCCATTCACACATCATCTTGGAAATTTCAGGAGAAAAAAACATATTATTCTGACTTCAAAGCTGATATAAAACAGTAAACTGTTGCTCTACCATTAGCTAGTACTAGCATACAGCAGCTGTGTTCATGTTAAACATTACTACAGCTCTTCCTAATACCTAAACATGCCAATAGTGATTAACAGTATAGAAATAATTCATGATGGATTCAAATTTAGAGCATGTATTTCATTCTAAACTGAAATGTGAATCACATATTCTTATTTGTTTGGACACACAGGCAATTGCCTCAGAAACCAGAAAAATCAAAAAGTTCATTTCACTCGCATTGAAATGAATGAATTCTACCAGTCAGAAGGTAGGTGTGCCTATTTCCATATGACATGAGTACATCACTCTAAAAAAGATCATCTGCCAGAAAATTGAAATGTTGTAAACTGTGTGCCTTTACAGAGGCCAATAAATACACTCTGCACTATAAAAGAAATGAAGAAAGGTATTACCTTTGCATCAAGCCTTTGTATGTAAGACCAAAGATACTCGATGTTGGCTCCAAATGGGTGGACATGGAGGAAGGTTGATATGACTCCTGCACATAGGGAAAGCACAGAAAGCTCAATATTGTTATGGCCACATTTGCAAGTAACTGACAGCCTGGTAATAAAGGCAGCCTGCACAATCATAAAACTCCTCGTCAGAGCAGAACCAGCAGTCCCCCGCCCCCCCCTCCTTTAGTTGATTACTTTGGAGAGGTCCTCCAAAGGTAACGCAGTGAAGCAGAGGCAGAGAATATAGTACCTTGCCTGGAGGGTCCCAAGCCAATATTTATTTCCTTGATTTATATGGCGTAACACTGCCAATTACAGAAGAACCTAATTCAATTCCCTTCACAAGCCCTACCGTCACAGAGGCTCACTCTTGAATGAGGAGGGGAGGGGTGGGCTTGATCATGATGTCTGCTCAGATTTTAAAATGAAAAGCAGAGTAGCTGTGCAGGAGCAACTTTTTCACCTTCTTGCTGAGTTGCAGTCTGCTGCTCCAGCATAGATAAAAAAATGCATTTCTGGATGAAATCTAACAGCAATCACCTTATATAGAGGGAAGTACATTAGCAGTGCTGCTTATGGGAGCAAATGAAGGCTTCCTCTACAGAGTCAATACTCTAGTGCTGCTGACTGATGGGTGAAGACTGTAAATGTAAGCGATTTTGTGTTTCACTGTGGATCTTTTATGTCCCTTCTGTTGGCTTTTCTGCAGTTCTGGCTCAAGGCCCCCTAGTCTTTTTTTTCAACCGTAGCTTCCATCTGTATAGTGCGTTTCCTCACTGTCAGCAGTGTGTGTGTGTGTGTGTGTGTGTCTGCGTGTGTGTGTGTGTGTGTAGAATTAGTATTAGATGTGTAGGTCAGAGACAGTGGAGCGCCTATCAGACAAAGGAACAGCTCTCTTGAGCCCTTTTAACCTCAGTGCTCCTCAGGATCTTCATCCAAAAGCACATAAGATAGCCAGAAGCTCTGACTACATTTCCTAGAGACTAGTGTAGTAGCATCTCTCTCGCTCTCTCTCTCTCAGCCTTGCTCAGCCTACTGTATGCTTTTACAGAGTAAGTTTTAGGCCAATCCATTCAGCATTCTTCCCAATCCAACCATTGCTGATCAAGCCTATATGGACCAGAGATATCTTACCAAGTAACAGAGCTTCCTTCTCAGATTTTAGAGGACCTCGTGTCACCCCCTCATTGCTCTTCTCTCGAAGGTGATAGAGTGCTGCAGTGCCGTTTACTCCCTGTCCACACAAACACATACACACATCATGCACGAACATAAAAATAAGGTGTAAGATGAGTAAGAAGCACAACAGAGTGAATGATAAGCCGGGAGCCACATACATGCTGACCAATCGGTAGTAAACAAGCATTCAGCTCCTCTTTCAGGGAAATCAATGTTTATCGACATTTACCCCCATCCTCTTCGCAGAGGCTGCTAAAGATGGCAGGCCTTAAGTCAAATAAATGGTGAAGTGATTCACAGATCAGGGCATCTCACACACACGCTTTGCTTTTTAGATGCTCTTTGAGGTGACCTTGCAAATAAAGGCGAAATTGCATAAGGCACGCATAGCTATTTTTAAATCTACGCAACAAATTTCCATTAACGGTAAAAAACAAAAAATCCGAGTCTATGTACGTGTATAATTAAATCTTAAAATGGTATATTGTTTTGTGAAGGTATTGCCTTTTAAGAAAATTAATTTTTTTTGTATATAAACCCAGTCAATATAAATTGATATATTTTTCATTTCAGTAGAGCTCTGGAGAGAAGATTAGGCTGTCTGTAAGGTGCTCTATTATGCAAACTATGGTGGGAAATCACTTCCTACATTGCCCATCTGCTCCATGTGTTCAGTATGCTACAGATAAAACCATAAAAGAAAAGCCAACTGTGTAGCACGAGAAGATGTGAGATGTAAGTAATACAGACAGTGCCTCCGAATAGAGATGATACTTAAACCATAAACCTCATTATTTAAACTAGACATGTCCTGATGGAAAAGCTGTCAATCACCACCAGTGCATTAAGAACTCCAGAACTTGTGGTGTCCACAAAGGGCTCTAGCTGTACATGCACACTTTAGATAAGCGGGGAATTTTGTACAGCTTAGGCAATATGCAAGAGAAACATGTACGGAAACATAGAAGAATTTGTTCATTTTTTCAGCATTAATCCAAGAAACATGTGACAAGAGATGCTGAATGTTAAGGCTTACTTTAGCCCAAAGATTGGTCATGAATTGCTTTGATATTATCAATTAAAACTTTAGGCATCTAAGAACCTTGTCTACATTCTCACGTTTATTTCAGTACAATATACAGGAGTATTAAGTAAAATGAGCATGTCCAGTTTGCAGTAATTTAGTAAGAACACTCCACTTTACCTTTTCGGGGTTGTCAGTGGTGTGGTTCAGCCCTTCCACCAAGTCAGTGCTGTTCATAAGCTGCCAGGAGAAGAAAAAGTACTTGTTTTTAAATGATATGGAATTGTATAGCTATAAACGCATCTATTGATAAAGAAACAAAATGTGAAGAAAGCTTATTTAAGCTGCCATGCATACTCTGACCTGTGTGACACCTTGGCTTTATATTTTTATAGCATGTACAGTTCAGATCAAACATTTACCTACAGTCATCATGGACAGGAATATTGTGGCAATGTTCAACTTTGAATGATTGTGCTTTTTTTTCTGGGGAAGAATGCTTGTAGCACATACACCTTTAATTTAAAAAAGCTGATAGCTTCTCTGTGCACAACATATGGGTCTGTTTGACAACTGCAAGTTAATTTGAGGTGTGGCAAGCTCTGAAAGAAGGCTCAAAGTGTTACATTCAACTAAGAGGAAATTGGTTCAGATGGTCAGGAGCAACGCAGGACCCATCAAGGCACAGGCCTGCCAGGAACTGGAAGCTGCTGGAACACTGCCTATAGTCAAGCGAGTTTTATATCACCATGGTCTAGGAGGCTTCCGTCCAAGAAACAAGCCACTGCTCCAAAATTGACACCTTCAAACTCAATTAAAGACTTCAGCTGACCACATGGACAAAGAAAAGGCCTTCACGGGTAAAGTTTTATGGTCAGATGAGACAAAGATTGAGTTGTTTGGCCACAATGACCAGAATAGAGGAACAGTGTACGAACTCTTAAGCCTGAGGGTGGTAGCATCATGCTCTGGAGCTGTTTTGCACAAAGTGAATCGAATGATGGAGAATATCAGAATTCTTCACACTGTCAGCTAGACGGTTGATGCTTGGACATAATTACATGTTCCAACAGGACAGTGAGCCCAAACACACATCAAAGCTGGTGGGGGAATAACATTAGGCTAAATAACAGCAGACCCTGACCTCAAACCTAGTGAAAATATCTGGACTGTGCTTAAAAGTCAGGTCCGTACCAGGAAACACACAAATGTAATTGAACTCTGCCAATTCTGCCTAGAAGAGTGGTCAAATATCCAACCAGAATTCTGCCAGAAGCTTGTTGATGGCTACCAAAAGGGAACGTTTACCCAAATATTAGGTGTGTATGTATGTATGTATAATTTTGACCCTGTGTTGATTTCTGAAAACACAAAATTAATCATAAATTTAAACTTTTGCATCAAGTTCTTAGGGTTTTCTTCCTATTAAGGATGCATGTTGTACAATCCTTCTTCCCCTGCAAAAAACGTTAAAACAAAAGCAGTCATTGAAAGCTCAATACTGTCATGACGTTCATGTAGATGATGGCATTTATGTCCGTGTGTGTAAATGTTTGACTGCAATTGAAGATGAATACATTTTAAATATTTAATCCCTTTTCACTGAATGAGACCCCCCCACCCGCTTTTTACAGTTATATAAAAAACATAATGTACAAGTACTGTTCATGTTAGTTTCAATAGATTATTATTAACTCTGCATCAAACCCAAAGTTTCCCCCTAGAGGCAAGATTCTTATATGTAAGACATCTAGAAAACAGGTCAGTCATAGAGTTCAAATCATGTCTATCAATCAATTAGGATTTTGGTTAGGTGCAGCGGTAACCACAATCTCCACAGGACCTCTCCTTTATTGATGTTCCCATTACCTCAGTCAAATAACATTCTTGCTAACCAGTGTCTGCAGTTAGGAAAATTGAGTAAACAAGCATGGATTTTATTCGGTGCTCTAAGGCCAACCACGGCGCTAGCAAAAATGAGAGGAGATCATGTTGCACTGTTCAGCAGTGAAGAAGCAATAACACTTGGATCATCTTTCAGGGGCACTTTGTCAGTGACAGCAATGCACTAAACACACTGTAGAGTACGGTGTCTTTGTAGACTGCACACTCCCCCCTCCTCCCATGTGTAGGTCAGAGAGCATGAAATGGTTAAGCAGAGAGAATGGGATGTGCACATGTAATATAGACAGTAAATGAGGTTGGCTCAGCAGATGTCAAGAAAAACAGAAATACAGCCTCCCTGAGCGGTGTCCTGCCTTCCAGGTATTATTGTTCAAACCTACAATTGTAAGAAAATGATTTGTGTGTGTGTGTGTGTGTGTGTGTGTGTGTGTGTGTGTGTGTGTGTGTGTGTGTGTGTGTGTGTGT
>JAQLOM010000034.1:12582621-12599038 GCA_030068315.1 Chrysichthys thysi
ATGTTTGTGTGTGTGTGTGTGTGTGTGTGTGTGTGTGTGGGTGTGTGTCTGTGTGTGTGTGTGCGTGTGTGTGTGTATATGTGTGTGTGTGTGTATGTGTGCGCGTGCGCGCATGTGCGTGTGTGTGTGGTGAAACCTTTTTTCCCCTTCCTGACAGGCTGACATAAATAAGCCTTATATAACATCATAGTTAATGTGTCATTACATTTTGGCATAGCTGCTAGATGAAGCCATTAACAATGGTTCATCTCAAGAACTGAGTCAGAAAGCCCACTGATCTGATCAAAGACTGAGCCAGCTTACGAATCACACATAATCTTGGGCAGAACAAAGGATGTACTGTTGTCATGGTAACACTACATGAACATCTCTACGTAAGCAGTGTGTATAAGGCCTGTGAGTCTTACATTGGGTGAGGATGGTGAGCAGTGAGTTCTTGAAGCGCTCTTTGGCTTGTTCCATCTCCTCCTCATGCTGGGCCTTCTCGTTCATCAGGCGCCGCACGTGGCTGTTGGCTGACTGGACCATGGAGTAGAATTGATTGGCAGAGCGCCGGTTCACCTCACCCCTTTCTATCCATGTGAACAGCACTGCTATGGCCTCACTGAACTTGTTGTCATCTACGGGAAAAGTGCAAAATATTATTCTCGATATGAATTCAGAGATTGCAACATAGTAAAGATATAGAGAGAGTTATATTATATTTTAGATTAGATACATGAAATCTATACTGATATGTGAGATATATGAGATATATAAATGATTTCTGTAAATCACACATATTTTATCCTATTTTAATGTGTTAACGGAAGATTTAATGTAGAAGCTGGGTCATTTAATGATCCTGTATTGATTTGATGCCGCAGCTCGTGACCATAGATTTTGGTGGGACAGGAAGAATGTAATTATGACATAGCCTCAAACCGAATAAAGTCTAAGAGGTTATCACACTTGATTTATGCTGCAGGCCACTATCTACTCAATTTTTAGAGCAACGCTATAATAAACAGTTTGAGAATTGACAACATACAGTCATCCAGTATACAGTCGAACAGTCTTTTTGACCAATTTTCGATGGACCTTTGTTTAACAGTATTTGATACTGTCACACCGTGCCAGAAGGGCACACAGAAGAGCTAATACTGTATTATCAACAAGGATTGCCCAAAAATATTCAGGCATTGGGAAATGGCACATTTTTCTTCTTTTTCTCAGCCTTTGTGTGGGACTAGGTCACCCTAGTGCTCACACAATTCGGATGTACAGATCCACTATTCCCTGTCCGAATCTCCAAACCTCCCTCCAAATCTTCCTCTTCAGACCTCTTTGCTCCAAATCCCCCTTTCCCTCTCCCCATCTTTACAATATATCTTACAATTGCAGTGGCTCTATACAGCATAAAAACACTTTCTGGACTAAAACTGTGCCTTTGTTTCATATTAAACATATTAGATTTAATTCTGATTATTTATTATGTATTATATATTATTAGTTGTAGCCCAATTTGGCATAAAAGTCACAACCCTGGCAAACCTGGCATTAAATGCACAGATTTTATATATACAGTGATTAAGAAGAATAATCCAGTGTATAATAATTTAGCCTTACTTAGGGTTCTGTAATTAGATCTTTGTAGACTGTTTGAAATGCGTTATAGAAATTTCCAGAATAAATTCCGTTAATTTGTAAAATAATTTCCAAAATAATTTGTCTTCATTCATCTTCTGCCGCTTAATCCTGTACAGGCTCGCGGGGGGAAACTGGCGCCAATCCCAGCTGACTTCGGGCGAGAGGCGGGACACACCCAGGGTGGGTCGCCAATCCGCCGCAGGGCGACACACGGAGACAGATAACCATTCACACCTAGGGCCAATTTAGAGCAACCAATTAGCCTAATCCCCCTGTGCATGCCTTTGGACCATGGGAGGAAACCAGAGTACCCGGAGAAAACCCACGAGTACACGGGGAGAACATGCAAACTCTGCACAGAAAGGCACCTGGGCCGAACCCGGGGCTCAAACCCAGGGCTCAAACCCAGGATCTTCTTGCTGTAAGGCAACAGTGCTAACCACTCAGCCACCGTGCCATCTAATTTCTAAAATAATATCCATGGGGAAGATGCATCTCCCCTTGCACATTAGAAAAACAGTGTGTGATCATCTCAGTATATTGTAATAATTATAATTATACATCTAAGAGACCAATTATTATTCCAGGAGTTGGAATAATACACAGTGTAATCCATGTTTGGTAAAAGAAAAAAAAATCCAGGAGACTATAGGGTTCTGAAGCAGCTGCTGAGTGAGTGGGGGTGGATGTGCCTTTTAAATTTCACTGTCATTCATCACTGCAGCTAATTAAGAAAGTAGGATCGCTCTGGTCCAAGAGCAAGCATGCCATTATTTAGGAGTAAAAATAATTCTCTCAGTCAAATGAGACTGCACAGCCACTCCCCACCTATCACGAAGGCCTTGACAGGATTTGTAAATGTGTAAATCTCAACAAATCCCCCAGCATACCCCTTTGCCGCTGCTGTAGTTTTATGGCCATTAAAGTGCTACCATTTATTAAGAGTCAATACAAATAGAATTATTGTCCTACAAGGGAGAATCAAAAAGTAAAGGCAGAATACATTTAACAGCTTTAATAGAAGTAACTGTGAGAAACTGAACATATCATACAAGACAACCCCCATGGAAGCATTTGTTGTATCGTTCAACTAGCTTCTCTATTCCTGCTGAGAAGAAGTTTTTCGGCTGCTCCTGAAGCCAGGTGAGCGCTGCTTCCTTTACTTCATCATCAGAGGTGAGTCTGTGACCGCGCAGCGCCCCCTTCAGTGGACCGAAGATGTGATAATCATTCAGCACCAGATCCAGGTCGTAAGGAGGACGTGGAAGAAGTTCGACTCCAAGCCATTGCACTGTTCCTACTATCGATGCTGCTCTGTGAGGACATGCGTTGTCATGGTGCAGCAAAGACTCTTTTGGACATCATTCCTCTTCTTTTGCTGTGAATTGCATGTTTACGTTCATTTCATAGCAATGCACAGTAATTTGCACTGTTTGCTCATGTTTGGAAATAGTCCTTCATAATTCATGTCCCTTAAAAAATCCGTTAACATGATTTTCTTGGAGGGGGGCTGAATTCTGATCTTTCTTCTTTGCTGAAGAAGTCAGATGTCTCCACTCCATGCTTTGTCTTTTGTTCTCCAGGTTATTGTGTTGTGGCGGCGTGGGCGTGGCTGAGCGCCGCCTAGTGGCGGGGGAACGGAATCAGGGAGGTACATGGCAAGTGGCACAACACACAACACCTGGTGGTCATTAACACATGTCTTTTTATACCTTTCGGTGAGCAGCAATGGGAGACGCCCTGGAGCAGAAATGCTACCGTTTGTCTACGTGTTTGTGTGTCCTAGATGTTTTCCCTAGAGCTGAAAAGCTGAATAAAATCATATTCCCTGTATTTCCCTCGTCTGTGACTGTCTGTCCGCATTATCCCTACCCAGGGACTTTCACATGCAGAATTTAAAATTTTTTTTTATTTTTGATTCTCACTCGTATAATATAATAGTGGTTTATTGGGCTTATTTTTGTAACATGAATAATTTTATTTAAATGTATTAATTCCGTTCTCCTTAAATAAGAATACATTGACCAGAAGTTCTTTTATATGAATAAAAATAACAAGTACAAAAAATAGAAAATTACATGCTTTCACCTGCACCAGACAAAGCACTAAAAGAGCAGGTTAAGAAAGCTTTATCAGAAAGCTGAGACTCAAAAGCAGAGGTGAATAAAAAGCCAAATCCAGTGGAAAGACTGGATTTACATTGCTACACTGGCTTTCAGTGCTGCCCTCTCACAAGGATGTGGCTTTACTCCACTGAAATGCACATGCCGTAAATGCTCTTCTGCGGGAGTGCACCCTGATGTTTTACAGCTAACATCTCAGACAAAAAACAAAGGCCTGCATGCTGTTCCCATTTAAACAGGCACTATTATATATAGCCAATAAATATTAGTGTTTTGCAAAACAACAAAGGCCGCCCCAATTTCAGAGTAAAGACTCATTTCATAGTGGTGTCTTTTCAGTGCCAAGCAGAATATTGAGCTGTATCTGGCATACTTTGTGTGCGTTTTGGGGCTCATTTAACATACAAGTGCACATGGTGCAGGGAAGCACCACACTGAGAGAATAGGAAATGCTCAACTGTGTGCCAAGATTGCTGATAAGGTGGGGGGTTTGCAGTCAAGTTACCATCATCTAAATGAAAGCAGATTTGAGAGGAGATTTGAGAGGCTCGGAAAGGCACTTTGCACCTAATTTCTGTTTGGATTTATCACAAATTCCAGAGAGAAAAAAAAGATTCTGAGCCAAGAAAAAAAAAATGATATGTTGCATATGAAGGTGAAAACATTTGACCTAGAAAAATCTGGAGAAACAATATCTGTATCAGCCTGTTAAAGTGAGTGACCTTATTTTGAAGTGAAATTAATTCTTAAAATGAATTACCCTGTTAAAAGCCCATATGCACAGGCTCAGTGCTGTAAATAGTTTATGCAGCATATAAAAGGAAAAGAAAGGAGTTTAGAAACGGAGGTGTTTTAGATATATCTTGACTGACTGTATCATTTACAGACTTCAGAGGTTCATGCAATAACCTGCTTCTTTTTTGTGGGGGAAAAACATGGGCGTAAAACCAGCTGGCTGGGAAATATTCCTGAGGTGTAGAAATCAACACTTCATTATTTTTTGCCCAGGTTTCCGTTGTGTCTATTATTACATTTACATGTCCCGGTGGAATATTTTGGGTTAAAGAAATGGCAATAACCCTAACCCTACTCATTTGAGGTTTTTACATAATATGCTATAAGATAAATGCCCTGTGTGTGAGACTAAACCTAAAAAAAAATCATCTTTATTTATTAACACACTTGACATATAGTAAATGAGTTAACAGCACTTTAAACCCACTGTCTGACACCACCTAGAAAATCAATGTTTGTGAGTGCAGACTATGTCCTCAACTAAATGACATAAATAACTTTGAGCAGCTTCTGCTTTAGGCTAGACAGCCAGTCTAGCCTAGAAGTTGTTAAAATGTAGGGAGGAGACAAAGAGGTGGTGGGTGCAGTTACCTAGAGAAAGAGTTCTCTAGTGGAGAAAGCAACTGAGAAGTCGATTAACTGAGAAGAAGGTGGAGCTTTAGGCATAATTTTTCACACAAGCATCAGTTACTCGAGTTACTTCTGAACTCTATTTATACAAACCTTGAGCCATTTACTCAAGTTCTGCAGTGCTTAGATTAGACGCATGAGGTCTTCTGGCGCATATTCACCAAGGACCACTAGAGCAACTAGTCCAACACAGAGGCACACCAGGCCTACACCGCAAACAACAGCTGGCCTTTTTTGGGTTGCAGCTGTAGAAAGTGGATGAGACTAAGCTGGAGAGAAGTACTTAAGCAGCCAAGCATTTTACTAATAATTTTTACATCATCAGAGAACAGCAGGAATGAAACAGCATACATAGCCAAGCAGGTCTTCAGGCCACACTCACGATTTTTTTTTTCCATCTTAGCGGTTTTTCCTCTGTTACTGCAATGATGATACATTTCCTAATGAAAAGCAGCCATGGATCCCGTGACAACATTTTCTGTAGAAAGACCCACCTTTCAGTTTTTCAGCAAGTATGCCCGCCTCATGCTCTGAGTAGTGCATGATGGGAGGGGGGGAAGGAGGTCGCAAGCGGTCTTCCTGGATTTTGCGCCGATGACGTTCTTCTCGTGCCAGTAACCTCTGTTTGCACTCCCACTCATACAAGTCATCCCTTGCCTGAGCAAAGTCCACATGGATGCGGCCTGAATCCTTTTTGTCTGTGCTGGAACCAATGCGCATTCGGTAGCCTAAGACGTAAAATACAGTTATCACAAACACTGATACAAAGTACTAGTTTTTTGAGAAATCCTAATAGACAATTAATATTAATATCATAATAGACTAATTAAAGAAAAAAATAGCAAAGGTTTTGGGCCAGAGCTGCCAGAACAGCTTCAGTGCACGTTCACATGGATTGTTCAAGTCTCAGTTAGTGTTTTGCTTGTGGTTGTAGAATGTTCTCGCTAACACCTTGCTCCTAAATCTCCCACAGATGTTTAAATGAGTTGAGATCAGATGCGTTTTAAGGTCATAGCATATGATTTACAAATATTTCATACTCATCAAACCATTCAGTGGGATCTGGTACATTGCGGATAAGGACACTAACCATTCTAGAAGAGACCACTCCCATTAGGGGAGAAATGTTTTATCATAGACAAAAGTTGACTGGTCAGAACAGCTTTGTACTGATTTGCAGTGATTCTTCCCTCTAAGGGCAGAAGTGGACCCAAACCATGCTGTCAAATTACCCCCACACCTTTTTCCCCATTTAATTTGTTTATCAAAATAAAGTCAACCTTGTGCGAATGAAAAAAAAAAAACACACCAGAAAGATAAATGGCTTTGTCCACCACGAACTCTTCACTAAAGCGGATGTGGCAGAAGTTCTTCTTGCTCTTACGGATAGCCACAATTTCACCACACTGGTCAAACACCTCTCGGATAATTTCTTCACTTGCATTCTCAGGGAGCCCACCAACAAACACTGTTTTACAGCCTGGGGGCCGCTCTCTGGTAGATGGAGGTGGAAGATCTATGATATACACAAGGAGAAAGTCACAACTGACTAATGATTGTATCAGCTCTGCTTTTTTCTATCAACTTAACTTTTTTGCAGGGAAAGATGAGATTAGCTAATGCACTTATCTGCAGGATATACATGAACCACTTACTGGGGTTCTGAGGGAAAAGCGTACAGCTCTTGCAGTGGATAATCTCTTTGATGACAGGTAGCTCAGGCTGCACAGGTGGAGGAGGCACCAGACTGATTCCTGCCATCATGGGGTTAATGGGTGCAATAATACCCAAGTTAGGGTCAAAACCTTGGATACAGATAGAATCTGGAAGAAAAGCAAACCAACAAAATAAATGGTTAGGAATGCAGCCATTACTTTCAAACAACTAAAAAAAAATAATTTAACAATTAATAAACAAGATGCTAAAATTCTTACTAGAGGAGAGGAAACCAATGTTGCCTTAAAGATAGGATATATGACATTGGTTAAGACTTTAATTACAATAGAATCCTATTCTTTTCTCTCTTCTAGGACACACAGCACACAGGAAATCTCTGACTGCAATCATGTGACTTGCATACTTTAACAGATCCCTGCCAAACGCATGAAAACATAAATTCTTCAACAAATTTCACACAGAAATATCTCCTATTTATCATTTCTTAATATGATACCTTCCTTCAAGGATTGCAGGACAACTCATTCTTTTGGCCTAAAACATCTCGTTTGAGGCCAGAAACTGAAGGAATGGGTTGTATTCCTTTATTATCGTTTTTTTCTTTATCATTTCAGAGAAATTAGATCCAGAACTGAAGCTTCATCACAGGAAGCAACTGGCTGTGGTTAGCTCAAAAGGTGGAATGTCATCAATCAGAAGCCTTCAAAAATACCATTATTGGCCATTTGTGTGCCAGGAGAATATTAGTTCCATGAGGAAATCGCTTTAATCTTGTGACTTCTTCAGCCCAGTAGTACCCCATCCATCCCTCGTTATAGTACATACAGACAATACGTAATAATCAAGAGAAGTCATGATTAGTCAAACATGAACCACCCCAGCCTAGAATGCTGATATGTTCAAACAGCCTTTATTAATAGCCAGAGAATATGAAAGTATTGTATATGCACATGCAAATATTTTCTGGCCAAACTAATGGTCCATAAAGGCTTCTCTGACAATGCAGATCAGCATTATTTTTTGAAAAATTCTGCCTGTAACTTATTGTGACAAAGTAGTCTAAATGATACTTAAACCTGCACTGCAACATGGTAATGGTAACTCTGCAAATATTACAACACAATAATCTTACATGTCATAAACTGTTCTTGTGACTCACACATTCCCTATAGCCACCAGGCCCTGAAAAAGTCCCATGCAAACAGCTAGTAGCACTTTTTTCCATGTTTTATTTTATTAACTGGTCACTTCATGCCAGAAGCAAATCGTAATAATTTTAATATCCATTCTTGAACGATTAATCATAGGACCCGAGAACAAAAATCTCAACTATAATTCAAATGTAAGCCATTCCAAATTATACAATTTCCATAAATATGCATGATCCGTAGAATCTGCTCATGCATTTAAATCTCAGCTTAATTTGCCTCAATCTACCATGGCTCCTTGGGATGATATTAGCTTCAGTGTGTCGCTAACTCAGCACAAGCTCTATTTTGTACGAGATACTATTGTAAATGCGGTCGCAGCACTAAATGTATGAAAAGCTAATTATAGAGCCTCCCCATCATTCACTTACTCCCTTTGCTATACAGTACACTTCAGAGACAGTCCCAGGCAACCCTGCATTCCTTGTGGATTTATTGTCACCTCTCGAATTACTGGAACATTGATCAAAATATCTTTGTGGTAAATAGCTTAGATAGCTTTCATATTTTCAGCGTGAGGTTATACCAATTAACCACGAATACTAGAGTGCCAATCATCATGATGATCACTGAATCATGATTACACGTATCATTTTACAAATACCAAAGGCTGTACTGATTGCATTAGCAGTTTACCATTCCTTAATTCACGATTCTTTCATTTCCACAGTAGGTGTCATAGAAGGGTGCCAACACCTTTCCAAATGATCCTTAGTTGAAGCTGGAACCGGGAATAGCTTATACAGACCTCAGACAAAGAGGCAGTGTATGCCTCCAGTGCACTCGAGGGTACCAGCCTTTCCAGAGCCGCAACAAATGGGTCCTCAAAGAAAAAATAAAGCTCAACAGACTGGAACACAGTTTAACATAAAATCCAATGTCTAGCATTGCTGCTAAAGGTCACATACTTGGCTTGGGCAGCTGGTGCTAATGTGGTTTGCTGGGAGGAATATGAGAGATGCTTTTGACTCAAGCCATTGCTCTAGTGTGAAAAAAAAGTAGGGGAGAGTGGAGAAAAATCTAAGCAAGAGTTAGTTAGATCATAAGATGCATGGCTCTACCTGACACCAACTGCTGCCCGGTTAAGCCCATAGGCACGATGCCTAAGTTATTCATGGCTGTGGCCCAAGCACCGGGGTCCGCCACAGGCACACTGAGGTGGGTCTGCTCTGTACCCAAACCCCCAATGCCATCTGCTGCTGCAGGGAAAAAGCACATAGGACACATTTCATTATTTAAGTAAATATTGAACAGATCCTTATGCAATCTAACTTGATTGAAGACCAGCAACAATACCAGCTTGACTGATCAGTCCTTTGAAAAACCCTTCTGGTGGCTGCAGTCTGCTGATTAATTTCTGTATAGAACCCTGCTTTTTACCTAAACACATTGTAAAGGTCCCTTTCATGGTCTCTGTTCTCTTTGGTTATTGCAAAAAACATGTATGGTATGACGTCAAATTTTAATACTGTAATTTTGTGCTACGTTACAGCATAATATTTGCCTGATCTGCCTGTTATCAACATGAACAGTTAGACATCTTGGCTATACTTAAAATCCCAGTATTGACAAGCATAAAAATATATAAATCCAAGACTAATGATGAGGCTTAAACAAAAGCCTTGCAATAGCATTAATCAATGTGCATAAAGGCAAGGCTCTGACAGAAAGAAAATGAGAGTGTTATTTACCACTGGCCATGACAGTGCTCTGCTGTGTCTCTGTTCCTGTCTGCCACTGCTGTCCCAGAAGCTCCTGCTCCTCCAGGCCAGCTGCCGAGGGCAGAGAGTAAAACTCAAGGGCTCATCACCACATATGTGCAAACCTGCAACAGACAAATACAATCATGTCATGTGAAAATACACCACAGACTAGTTCACAAAAATAACAAAAATAAAACACATTGGATTTGGTTAATCACATCCCACCAATTCATCCTGTCTTTTTAATATGGGCTTCAAAATAAAGTTGATTAAAGCATGTAGTATACTTGTACTTATATGTACCTCAATAGTAAAAAGGTGTTAGTGTACATTCTACATTTTCTGGGGTCAATAAAGGTAATGCATTAAGGCTACAGCTAAAATGGCATATGCATGTGCATATAAACATAAAAAATAATTATGTATATTTCAGTCAGTTATTCCATTCAGTGAATTATTCAATTCACATTCTGTGGATTATAAGGAAACAATGGAGCCCCTGCTTTTTTCAGGTTAAAAAACGCAAGCCTATTATGTGACTTATGTAACACGGTACAAATGGTAGCAAAGCCTCTGACATGGCTCAACTTGACTCATCATCCTTCATCAAGATAAAGGAAAACATCCATCATGGTCTTCAAAGAAAGACTGATGGCTGATGAAACCTCTTCTGGTATTTAAATGAGTACTAATTAAAAAAAAGACAATAATAATAATAATAATAATAATAATAATAATAATAATAATAATAATAACCATTCTGTGACTTGTGTGCTTTTGTTCCTATTATATTTCATGCTAAATGCTCGCTCGCTCTCGCTCTCTCTCTCTCTTTAATGAAGACTACAAAGCACTTCTGTAGGATGTCTGGATAATGCTATGACTGTTAATGAAATTGTACTTGACATCAGACCTCACCTCAGCCAGGAGTGATTGTAGAATTCCACTGAAAAATCACTAACAGGTTAAAAAGATCAGGGGTTTGGGTAGGTGGGTGATGGAGATCATCAGATTAGTCTTTGTCTAATTTGTGGGTACTTGAATCAGAATTCCTGTTGTATAGCAGCATATAATTATTATTATTATATTTTAATTTGATTCTAGATCTCGCTTTTGCATGGGAAGCAGATGCTTTACTATAATTCAGTCTACCAGAATGCACAACAAATACTCCTTGAGGACATGTGGCTCTCCAGAACTCGTTCTCCTATCAGTGTGCTCTCCATAAATGACTTCCATCTGGCCCTAGGCCATCAATCTGACCCATGCCATCCTGCAATCCATCAGACATCCAGTGGGGTTGTGTGTGTGTGTGTGTGTGTGTGTGTGTGTGTGTGTGTGTGTGTACGTATAACTGGCCAGACCACCCCCCCACCCCCCACCCCTTCTCCTGATAGCAGCTGCTGTTTGTTCTCCTCTTCCACCTTTCTCCAATATGCTCTAAGTGCACCCTAGCTCCATCTGCATGCATTATATCATCTAGGAAATCGATGTCCCCATGAAACTGAATTACGCTGCTTAATATGGGTGAGGAGGGTGATGGATCCTGGTCATGGAGAAAAGCACTACACTCTTTCCCACCAGAGCTGAGAAAGCTGGGATGTCATCAGCATGCAAAACATGCTCCTCTCTGCCACTTTCAAGCTCACTGCAGTAATGATCATTATTCAAATCTGACACACAGACATCAACTTAGGAACGCAACACAATTTTCCTTTAATCAAAGCAATCATATCACTACTTTTACATTAAGGGTCTGGACTTAATGAGAAAATGTTTTTGCTGCCAAATATAGTTCTGCTGAATCAAGTTGGAGGTTTAACAAATGCATTAAAATTTTTGCATATGAAGGCTTTTATAAATCAATTTACAGTAATGAAATGGCACACACTACTGATGTATTCTCTATCTAGTAATTCACAAAATAATTAGCATAAGTAATTGACATAGCATTCTGTGCTGTTCTCATTGTACACCAAGAGCGCAAGACAACATCATGTCACATACCAGGGCCTCGCTCCTTTGCTCCTGCTGCCCTTCTATTCATCTTTCCCACTGCACACGCTATGGACAGTAACCCCCTCCAACCAATCTCTACTCACTTTCACACGCCATGAAATATTTACTCCACAACCTGTGTTGCCTTCATTATTCATGAGCTTACTTGACACTTTGAATGATTTAAGTGGCACCCTGCTCTCTCCCATGAGGAAGAAGTGATGGAAGAGATATGGACAGGAATCATAAATATGGCACACAAATGTAAGTGTCCAGCTTGATCCCAAATGCTTCTCAGGAAGTTCATAATAGATGAGAGGATGTTCATAAAAGATGAGAAGAAAAATGAATAAATCAAAGTAATCTATGTAAATAGAGTTTAATAGCGTTCTGGTTCTTTCCCAGAAAGTCTTCCTTCTCTGAGGAAAAAATTCAGAATACTGTCAACATTGGCACTTGATAAGATGTGTGCCTTGACTCTTTTGATCCTTTCTTTTTTTGGGGAAATGATTTAAGTTATACAGACATGGCCACTGATAGCTTGTCCTCAAACTCATATGCTCAATTTCAATCAATTACGCTCTGCTGATATAAGTAATTGCTACCCTAATTACTTGACAAATGATTGGGGGTTATACAGGCTGAGTCAGCACCTCTCAAAGCAATATGGATTTCATAAAAACACACAATGCTTCATACACCTATGTATTACTTACACATGATTACTATGATCTTGTTTTTAGACACTCATTAATAATAATGCAATATTCACAATATCATGTGTTTTGGTCACGATATTCAGGGAAGAGGCTTTGACTGGAACCGGCTAGAAGAGTATTTGACATGTGTTTGAGTAAAAACCAGAAGCAGTGTAATTACCTCCTTAAAAAAGCTAAGTGCATGGTGCATGTCGTGTTATTGGCTAACACTGCACTAGGTAGAACTTCATGAGGGATAATGTAAATAAAAAAACAAACCCACAACAGAGCAAGTCATTATAGAAAGATATAGAAAGCTGCCGCCCCGCGAAAGGTGAAACCGCGATACTGTGAAGTCACATTTATTTTTATTATTTATATATATTGTAAGGCTTTATAAACCATTTCCACTCTCTTATTAACCTTTTCCACACTCTTATAAACACATCCTATGCTCTTAAACACTTTCTACACTCTTAAACATACGTCATTTTAACAACATATAAAATTCTACATGCGTTCTTACTGCTGGTGAGGTCACTTCTTGTTCACGAGTTGAAGCGGAAGTGGCTTTCACAGCTACTTTTACTTTTCATCCGCTGATGAAATACAGTGCATACTGTTTTATTTCGAATTAAATGTTCTTTTAATGTTTGAATTAACATTTTTTTAAACGATATTTTCTATTCCAGAGTCCCGTGAAAGCCAAAAAATTCCGCGAATCAAAATTTGAATATCTGCGAGGCACTGAACCCGCGAGAAGTGAACCGCGGTATTGCGGGGATTCACTGTAATCGTTAATGGGCTATTACCACCTAAAAGTTGATATTTTTCATATAAAAGAGCTCTCTGAAGTGTTTATTCCTCTTATAGTACAACAAACAGCTGTCACACTAATGGCACAACTGTGAAACAAGCAAACTCCTGGTATTACTTATACTCTATAACAGCTATAAATAGTCATTCTCTCACTTTTCTCTCTGTCTTGAAGTTAATAAGAAAAAAAAAATCAGTTTGTCATGTTGCTGACAAAAACGCAAAGCCCTCTGTCGTGAAGACTTTCTTGTGTTGGAAAACTTAAAGGCAGAGCATTATCTTTTCAACTATTACAGAGTGCCGACATTGGCGACTCCTTTTATAAACGCTAAACAAATGTCCTCTGACTATATAAACAATTACACATGGTTTTAAATACATTTATGTGCAGCGTTCACCATACATATCCCTGTGCAACTTGTTACTTTAGAAACAGTAATGTAGAGCTAGCACAACCAGTGATTTGCCTTGTAGCCATCCCTATTGTCAGAGCTCACTCACTCACCTTCTGCTGCTTAATCCTGTTCAGGGTCGGTGGGAAGCTGGAGCCAATCCCACCTGACTTCGGGCAACAGGCGGGGTACACCCTGGGCAGGTCGCCAATCCACCACAGGGGCAACACACAGAGACAGACAACCATTCACACTCACATTCACACCTACGGGCAATTTAGAGAAGCCAATTAACCTATTCCCCTCTGTGCATGCCTTTGGACTATGGGAGGAAACCCACGCAGACACGGGGAGATGGGGAGAACATGCAAACTCCACACAGAAAAGCACCCAGGTCGACCCCAGGGATCAAACCCAGGACCTTCTTGCTGTGAGCCGACAGTGCTAACAAGCACATCGCTGTGCCGCCCCCATTGTCAGAGCTGGTGTTGAAGAACTGTAATCACTAGCTTCTGACCAATCAGAATGGAGAATTCAATGACACCATTGTATAAACGAACACATCTACAGTATAATGCATCACAGCAACTCAAGTCAGATATTCATTGTGCTTTTTAATATAACAGTAGGCCTGATCTAATGTGTACGTGGATTACTCTTTTAAATGACAGACTTTTAATTGCAAATTCTAGATGGAATCATGCGCAATCACATTATGGTAGGCACATTGGCACAAGCATTTAAAATTGTGTATTTATCAGTCTCACCATCTCTGGTTTGCTGACAATGTGTTTGCCTTCCCCTGCTGTTTCACCGCTGACCAAACATTTGTCTCCTATTTCAGGGCAGCCTGGACTCTTTGGGTTGAACAGAGCTTTGAAAAGACCAGCAGGCTAAGAGGAGCATCCCTTTCACTGGAAAAGGGGTCATGACCACAATATCACTCACTGCTGAGAGCAAATTGCACCTAATAATGCCTTTAGAAAGGCACCATTAAACTCCTGTCTCTTCTTCAAGAGAAACCTCCTACGGTGGACAATGAGAAGTGCTATGCCAAGATTCATTAAAGTACTGCTGCCGTAAGTCATTATAAATGCAAGAGGACTCAAAGAAGGTCTTGATAGCTTGGGTGTTTTTAACAGTATTTGCTAGCAAATAATGACACGCAGCCTTTCACTTCCATTTTCTTGCCATTGGAAATGCATGCAATATCCATGTCACAAATATGACTGGCTTACAGCTTCTCACTGATCATAAATGCATCGCTGGTGAAATAGAACAAAGAGAGGCAACTCTCCTGCCACTTTCTGTGAATGAAGACATAAAAGTGGGCTGACTGCAGAGAGATGCAGAGTGTGCTCAATATTCACTAGGGTCTTACAAAACCAGCCAAATGGGGACAATGCCTGCATCAATAAGCAGAACATGCAGAACAAGCACCGGTGGCCATATCCACTGTCGCAATAGCACTATATTACAAAGCTGATGTAATAGTGTTGGATAATAATGTAAATATCTGAAAAGCATTTATTAAAGTGATGAGTGAGACACACCTATCTCCTCCAGTTACTGTTTCTAAAGCCTCCTTTGACCAAAATGTCTTTGATGTGAAATGCACACCACCTAATCCTATTAGAGAGTTTAATAATCTGTGCAATCCCATTGTATTACAATAATATTATTTCTGTTGGAGTCCATACAGCGTTATTATGTGAAGCCTCCCACTGACTGTCATTTCTGATACATTTAGTGCTGTTTTTGACTGTGTGATCAGCAAAACAGGCCCTGCAGCATGCCTGTTTATGCGATGTGCTCTTTAAGACACATAAGACACCCTTATGAGTAAGGACAAATCATCACCTTAACCCTTTATTAGGCAAAGAACCATAGTTGGTAACTTCAGTGGACATCTAAAATGGTCCCTCATGCCTCTCTGTGAGGTCATAGAACCACATGGATTTCTCCTATCCTAAATAAATACTCCTATAAGCTCATATGTGTTTTTCTTATACTGTATATATATATTTATGGTAACTCTATTGACCTTGATTTTCAACATAAAAGTGAAAAAAAAAATGCAATGTAATATAAAGTCTTTTAATATCCCCCAATAACTCTAGGGTTGAAATTTTGAAATTCCAAGTATCTCAATTAGTGCCCTATAAAGGGTTAACACATTTGCTATTATTAACTGTTCATTTCATCTTAGCTTTTCTATCTTAGTTGGTCAGTACTGGTAACTGATAATAAAAATGGCCTTTTGCACAGAGTGTATTAATTAAAATGTACTTTACTTTAATCTTACCAAAACCGGACTTTATATCATTTACAGAATTGTCTAAACACACTCCCATTGCACACAGATATTCTCCGCAGTTCTGTGTAAGGGAAATTTGTCCAGTGTTGAACAAAGACACGTTGCCAGTTTCAACGTTATTCTGAGTGACACTAGTGCCTGTACAGAGCTCAAGGGCAGGTCGTTCCAGTGACTGCTTTCTCAACATCAGCATGTCTGAAATATGCTTCTTTTGAATTGAGCAAGGGAAATATTACATACCATATAAAGATATTTATTCTTCCAGGCACATGGAAAATGCTCTTAGCCACATGTAAATGAGCACTTAGCACTGCTACAGAGATAATAATCAAACCTGGTCAGTCTGAAGAAGTCTGAGTTTATGTGTGTGTGTGTGTGTGTGTGTGTGTGTGTGTGTGTGTGTGTGTGTGTGTGTGTGTGTGTGTGTGTGT
>JAQLOM010000034.1:12644314-12664334 GCA_030068315.1 Chrysichthys thysi
GCTATAGGTATAACCAGCACACTGTAGCAGAATACAACCCCAGTAGCTGAATGTTATGGAGGAAGCTATAGATAATAACCAGCACACTGTAGCAGAATACAACCCCAGTAGCTGAATGTTATGGAGGAAGCTATAGATAATAACCAGCACACTGTAGCAGAATACAACCCCAGTAGCTGTATGTTATGGAGGAAGCTATAGATAATAACCAGCAGCTCCAGGCAAGAAAAGCAGGAACGCATGAACAGCAGCGTCCCGCTCTCTCCTTCAGACGCTATTTTTCATGAAGGCGCCCTTCACTCCGTTATATCCAGCCTTCAGGGAGCAGGTGCAGGGGAAAGAGGTTAGGCATCACCACGGATAATTAGCAACCCGAGCTGATTTTTATAGCAACGAGGCGTTTATTTTTGCGTCTGACAAGAAGATGGTCGCCAAACAGAGGATCCGAATGGCCAACGAGAAGCACAGCAAAAACATCACACAGAGGGGCAACGTGGCCAAGACGCTGGTAAGTCGGACACGGTTTTTTTTTTATCCTGCGGCCGGGAAATGTGAATTAACAGCGACTATTTGTAAAAGTACCGTCTCTGAACGAACATAACCCCCACTCCTCCGGAGATGTCTAGATTTGAAAGATTTTTTTTTTGCCGTTTTCTCTGGTCAGTCGTTTGCCACGTCAGCAGAGACACAATACCCTCCTTATCAGTACCATCATTTTCTGCGGTGACTGTTTACTACTGATAGTTTGCTATTCCTATGCATAACGCAATCATTTGGATGATAAGCATGAGGTCCTGAGTAACCCACATCGTGTTCCTTACTACCGGTAAAGCTAATAACTAATTAAGCTTTTAATTAGTCCTGGGTTAATTATGTATCCAGATGTGAGATCACATTATAATTTTTTTATGTACATATTTCTTATTTAAAAAAGAAGAAGAAGAAGTAGAAGAAGCAGCCTGGGCTTCTAACCAACTAGTCCCAACTAGTATTTAAGCACCATCCCTGTGTTTTACATTATTCAGTAGCTACATTCAGGAGATGTGTTCATAATGTGAAATAAACAGATGTGACATTCAGGCTTTTCCCCAACTGCTGTAAAGCCCAGTGGTCACACCCTCTCATACATGTGGCTATAAATAAGGCCATGTTAAGTGTACATTAGGTCTGCAAAGCTGGACCCAGACTATGATTCAGAGCTGAGAAGGCAGGATGGCAATTAGAAGTTGAAGTGAAATATTTTGTCCCTTAAGACATTGTTTGTTTGCTTATCATTTATAGCCTTGTTGTCACTGGCCTTACCTCGACTGCTATAGGTCTTGTACTCCATGTCCCATATTGTTTGAAGTCATATCCAAGAGCAGTTTCATTTTAAGATGTCCAGTATGTGACTCCATGTTGTCAAAGGGGCAAAGGAGACGCATATGCAACCCATCTGTTCGTAATTTAACTTTAAATTGTCCTTCTTAGGTTGACCAATCAAAAGGCAAAAAGCTATTTTAGGCTAAACAATGAATAAGCTTCTCATGCTGTAATCCCTTTTCCAAAGCAATAAAGCATCAAACAGTGTCATGGTGGTGCCAAGGGCTGTGTGCTGTGTTGCCACCTCCCAGCTCCAGGGTCCTGGGAACGATCCTAAGCTTGATCTACTGTATAATGTGTCGCATGTTCTTCCATGTTCATGTGGGTTTCCTCCCAATTACCCAAAACATGCCAGTAGGTGCATCGCTTACACCATATTCACACCATAGCATTCACACAGTGTGTGTGTGTGTGTGTGTGTGTGTGTTTGTATGGTACCCTGTGATGGACTGGTGTCTCATCCAGGATGTATTCCTGCCTTGCACTTTGGGATCCACTGCAACCTTGACCAGGATAAAGTGGTTACTGAATATTTATAAAGCACTGATTATGTGCTGCCATTATAGACGCACTTTTTTAATTGGGTAATTGACTAATCAGGAAAGATACTAGAGCTTTTCATTTTCCAGATGCTGGTGGATAATGGAGAATAGTAATATTATCCAGGCAATATCCAGTGTACCATGAACCAATGCAGTGAAACGGCTGAATAATGCTTCAGTGAAATGCCTCAGTTGCCCAGACATTTTTTTAGAGCTGAAGATCGTCGGACCCCAGGCTCCACAGACATGCCATGTGATATTTGGTTATAACCAGCAAAGAAAACACATGCTAAACTTTACTAAAACTCTACAACAGAGGTGTACAACCTTATCCAAATGGCTGCAGTTTTCATTTCACCTGATTAACCAATCAATTATTTGATTATGTGACTGTAATCAGGTGTACTTTGGCTTTGGTGGAATGAAAGCCTGCAGCTACACTGGTCCTTTGTGATTAATACTGCAGACTCCTGCTTCAAAGATGTTACCATGTCTTAACTAGTTGCTTCATCTTGAGCCAATGGAATTATTGTGCAATCAATTAAATTTTCAAATTTTAATGGCTGACTCTGTGTGCGCCACTCACTGTTTTTTGTGCCATTGAACTCAACAGAAGTATAAAATATTCAAAATGTATGGTTATTTGAACTGACAGTAATGAACACAAACTGTATAATTCAGTATTTGTTAGTGTTACTTTTTGAAGACAATGCAATGCAATTTCTTGTTTTCTGATTATTTTACAGCGACCACAAGAGGAGAAATATCCAGTGGGACCATGGCTTTTGGCACTCTTTGTATTTGTTGTTTGTGGATCAGGTAACATTCAACTTCTGTATGTACCCATATATAAATGAATGACGAATGACAAATGAAAGGCAAAAAAAAAAAAGTCCTTCCTAACGTGACAGCTTCTGTGTCCCTTGGCACAGGTCTCTGGAACTGTAAAGAGGGTTGAAAATAATTTTTCTAAATACACTGTTCAGGAATAACATTAAAACCACTGACAGGTGAAGTGAGTAACACTGAATATTTCATTACAATAGCACCTGTCAAGGGGTGAACTAAATGAACAGTTAGTTCTCAAATTTGATGTGTTAGTTGGCTATATGACTGTATCAGAGCATCTCCAAAACGGCAGGCCATGTGGGGTTTTCCTGGTATGGTTCATATTTACGAAAAGTGGTCCAATGAAGAACAACCAGTGAACCGGGGATGGGGTCATGGGCACCCAGGGCTCTTTACTGTGTGTGGGGAGGAAAGGCCAGCCTGTATGGGCCGATCCCACAGAAGAGCTACCGTAGCACAATTTGCTTATGGCTGGCTATGATAGAAAAGTGTCAGAACACAGTGCATTGCAGCTTCCTTCATATGGGGCTGTGTAGCTGCAGGAAGGTCAGAGTGCCCATGCTGACACCTGTCCACCACTGAAAGCACCTGCAGTGAGCACACAAGCATCAGAATTGGGCCATGGAGCAATGGAAGTAGGTGGCCTCATCTGATGAATGACATTTTCTTTTATATGATGTGGAGAGCAGGTTATCTGTGCATCGCTTACTTAGGGAAGACGTGGCACCCTGATGCACTATGGGAAGAAGGTAAACCAGCAGAGGCAGGTTGCTCTGGGCAATGTTCTGCTGGGACACCTTGGCTTCTGGTATTCATGTGGATGCTACTTTGACATGTACGACATACCTAAATATTGTTGCAGCCCTTCATTCCCTAAAGGCCTTTTTCAGCAGGATAATGCAACCTGCCAGACTGCAAAAATTGTTCAGGAAAGGTTTGAGGAATGTGGTGAAGGGTTCAAGGTGACATTAGCCAATTGTGGGCTTCTGGGAACTTATGCATCCAAAAGAGCACACCTAGTGCTTTTGTCTGAGTGTGTTACGCTGCCCTGTGACAGCATGTGGGCAGATTTAGTCGGCTGGCTTCTTGGAGAAAGCAAGTGTTAGCCATCACCTTTCCAGGTTGCTAGCTGGCAGGTGAGAATTGGCAGGAGATGAAATTGGGGACAACTATAACAAAGAAAGAAAAAAATATTTAGATGTATTACATATGATAGAATATGATGGAGAAACAAGTACTGTACTGACAGTCTGTTTTTGATCTTCTTAGCCATCTTTCAAATCATTCAGAGCATCCGAATGGGAATATGAGTCCTACACCTCCTCTACACATCCATGAGATCTGCACCCATTAGGTGCAGTAGTAGGGAAAACTGGAGGCTGCAAACCTGATCGTCGCCTGTATGCTAAGGAACCGGGTCCTGTGTACAGAATATGACATTGCCATTTACTTGTTTACAATGTACCTGGATGACGGGAACAAGTGCTTTTCTACTGAACCATTGTGGCCGGCGTTGCCCCCCTCATTTCTGATCATGGATCATATTTGTGCAATAGAATATGTGCTTTTGTAACCATTAAAGTCGTGCCACATTTTGTTCGTATGTTGTTTGTTCTATTGGTGTACTGTAAGACAGTTTTGAAAAATAAATTGTATACATTTGGAAAAAGTCGTTTAAATTTTTCCTTTTGTAATTTGTACAATGTCTGAGCTCATGCAAAATGTAAGAATATTTAATTAATAGAATTATAAATAACTGTTAGACGCTGCTAAACAGCATAAAAAAAAAACTATTATTTTTCTGTTTTGAATATTTAAAACTTTGACAGACAGGTTGTTCAACAAAATGTAAACACCAGCGGAGCTTCCTTCTTGCTAGATTAAAACGATAAGTGCGAAGTCAAAAGGGTAGTTTTTCTGTATGGGCTTATATTGTTGTATATTCCATTCTTTGTAGTGGAGAAGTTTAGCTCATAGTAACCATATAACATCCATCTGAGATGACCGTGATATGTCAGTTCATTCATTTGCTTGCAGTCAGGTTTTAGATCTACTTTTACTAGAAGCCAAATATGTTGAAGGTTTGTAAGAAAGAAATCCTACATAAGTGGTTTGAAATGTCAGGGCTGTATAGCAGTCTTACCTCCTTTCTTGCAAGGACAATTGAACTAAAATTTGAGCAGAAGGGACAAGAAAGAAATGAGAAATAAGACAGGGCAAGACATGAGTAAATTTTAGAGATACCGACTCAGTAGTTTACCTCACCTATGCCTCTTGGTCTCTCCGTATCTCACACACTTAAAATAACACATTGTGCTCAGCCAAAGGTTCCTTAAACATTTTATTGAGAGCTGTGAAGTGCAATTGAACTATTTTACACCTTATCACCGGTTTTGAGAGACATGCACGCAACATAAGCATACAACTTATATATATAATGCAGTAATAATGCATATTAGTTATTAATGATATTCAGAATAACTAAGTTGAAGGTTTGATCTCCAGAGTACTTCACTGTCAAAAACAGAAACAAATCACATGGGTGCAATATACTTCAAATAACTTCAAGTGAACAAGGTTTACAGTAGGTGTTAACACAGCCAGGAAGTTGAGTAGTTGTCTTTTGTCCTGTAAATATCCTAAGACTGAAACCTCCGTTCTTGTACAACAGCATAAAAAAGTCAAATATCTCAAGCAAACCAACAACCCCTTCTTTAGTTTGTACAACCTAAATAGTGTCTCTTAGTGTTTCTCACAATATCGCTATTTTACAGATTACTTACACTAAATATACAAGGATATACAGGAGCCCACATTTATTCTTCCATCCATTCTCTCAGCTCAACATCTCTTTCCTCAGATTCTTGTGAGTTACTGCACTGAAACAGCAGCTTTGAAGTCACAACAGATCGAATAAGGAATTCAATGTTAAATACTGAAAATCAATATCTCCCTCCTAGGCAACTTTACTCCCTTCATTCACCCAGGTATAATGATGAACTTAATGCAAATAATTGACACCATCTCATACACCCTCCACATAGTTGATGGTGCACTGATTGGATGTTCAACAAAGAATTTTCACATTTGTCATCATTAAAGTGCTTGCTTTTTCGAGTCTTAAAAAAAGACTGGTCAGCATTTCCAATACAAAAGTAAGTGAGGTATGGAAACACCATTACAAAGCCAAAAGAGTTACCACTGAAAATGACATCGCTTAAAATCCTTTAGACACAGGCACAGTGATTTGAATTGTGTCCTCTTCGAATTTTCTTTTTCCCAACAGTCATTATCCGTGGAGTTTGGCAATATCCAAAATGTCAGTAACCTACTGGACTGTCAGCAGTGTGTACAGCAATGCAGTGTAGCCTTTGTCAGGTTCTTGGACTTTAAATATGTGCAAACTTTGACATAATCCTCTTGTGCAAGAGGCATTCGTGTTCTATAAGTGAAGTCTGCCTTAACTCAGTTGACTGCTCATTCCTCTTCACAGGAAACTTGGATGTTACACTGAGGGTCCAGGGTTCTGTGTAGGGAGCTGCTGCACTGGCATCGCTGACTGCTGTGCACCCTGCGTGGACGATGGTGGAGAACCACTTTGGACTTGGGCCTGAAACTGTGCCAGTTGCTCTGGACTGGCTAAATTCTTCAGCAGGTTGTTTTCTTGTTCCAGCTGAGAGTTTCTTTCTATCAGTTCTTTGATTTGCTCTTTCAGCACCTCCACTTCCTCTCGAACAGCATACATCAAGTGACTCTTCACTAGATCCTGAAGACAAAGAATACACAGCAATGCAGCATGCCTAGTTTAGCACGACACAAGGGTGAAAACCACTTTTGACACAAGGAAATCAATAAGATGTGTATAAACCTGAATTATCACAGCACTAGTTACAATACTATTTACAGACTTAGTGAAGGACTTTCAGCAATGCAGGCCATTTGTGTCATGATTACTCTTCCCATGTTGCTGACGGGAAACATTTATTTTAAAATAAAGAAATAATTAAAAAAAAAAATGAACTATACACAGGACTAATAAATTTAAGTGCACTTGTAGCAGCGTACAGGAGCCAAACTGATGCAATGCTGAGGAAAGCAATGGGCAGATGTTCAGTTAGGGAATACCTGCATTCAGCACTACAGGCTCCTGCTACACTCCGCGTCACAGAGAAAACAAAATGGCCGTCCCACATCGAGCTCAGCCAATCAGAGGGCGAGATATTTATAACCGCCTGTAAAAGCTTTGGCCTTTGCCTAGCAACAGTAACGAGGCACAGGCTCGCGTGAGGCCGAGTGCTGCTCCCGCTCACGGCTTCATGCAGGAAATTTGACTCCTCATTCAAAACGTTAGCACAGGCAGGAGTGTTATTTGGGCTTCTGGATATTGCGGAACTCAATTAGGAGTCGCTGAAAATATTAACTCGTAATATTAAAATACTACTGTTAATTTTTTTGCGTTATAATAAGCGGTGAAGTGGCGACTGTAAACGAGGACAACAACTGGGGGAACAAAAACCCCCGAGCTACAATATTTCTAACAGTATTTTTAATATTTCTGCTGTAACAAACACAATAACGGACAGAAGTGAAGTACTGAGGAGGTGAAGCTACACTGCAAAGCGCCATAAGCCAAAGCGTTTGCCTGTGCTGTGCACCGCCGTGTCTATTTACTGGTTATGTAATTCACTGAACAGTTAGGGATGCTGATGCAGCTCTGTCATCAGCTCTGTCCTCACGCGTCAATGTTCGCCTTACTGCACAAATCCACTCTTATTCTATGGCTAACATGGCCTCATTATGTACAGTAAGAACAGAAATCCACACACTTACCATTGCTTGTTCGATCTTGTTGTCTATGGCCACAACACTCGCACCTGAAGAGCTGAAAAATAAACCCAAAACACAGCCGTGATTAACCAAAGCCAAAAAAAACAAAACCCACAACACTAAATACGCTACTGAAGGCAAATACATCGAACATTCATTAAATGCGCAAAACTGGCCTATATTATGCAAGTATATACATAATAAATATAGCTTTAAAAACAATTAACTGTCCGTAAATATGCCTTTCGGTATTTTGGAAAGGCAGACAACACTGAATAGCAAAAATGTCCACATTTACACAGCAGTCCTCTATGCAGCATCTTTTTTTTTTCCCTCGGAGAAATGGATCGAGTGCAAATAAGCAGGCAGATTTCAGACCTTTCTGAAACGGCACTACCATCCTATATGCTTTGTAATAAACAAAGACATGTTTTAAAGCTATTTTAAAAGAACTATGAGATAGAACCACTGACTAAATACAGAAAACTGGCTATTTCTATTCATACTACCGAGTAGTGACGGGTCTCCCTTTCTCTCTCTCTCTCTCTCTCACACACACACACACGCTTGTCTTTTCTTTCTTTCCCCCTTTTTCTTTTTTTTTTTACCTATTATCGAGCCTCACGGAGGAAGTTTCGGTTCCCAGCAGCGAAGACAGAAACGATATCGAAAAATTTCTTAGCTGGCATACACCAAGATCCATCGCCACCGAATAGCACTGAGAATTCATGCTATTTCGTCCATATACACCGACGCGGAAGCGAGAAAAATGCAAGTGTGGAGCGATGCGCGGGTGTCCTGTAGCCTCGCCTCGGTTTACATTGAAGCGGCTGCTGAGAAGAGTCGACCTTCGGAAAGAAAGGCTGGTTATCAGCAGAGCGCACATCCACCTCCGCCGCACAAAGGATCTCCAAGGTCAGCTCATCTCCGCTGTGCTGAAAATCTGCAGCCTGCACTATTTGCATAATTTATCCGAGAAAAACAGCTCAGCGCTGCACCCTATTGGTGGAGGAGGAACACGGTTTGACTAATCTATGCGGTAACGCCTCCGCCTGAGCCTCAGCAGCGACATCACGCATAATTTATTAAAACACTGCTTCCTAATAAGGAAGTTCCGGTTTCACCAGGACAATCCATTTTGTACAACAACGCAACAAAATAAAATAATCTGTACTGGACCTAAACTACGACCGTGTTTATTTTAATATCCAAGCCTGAGCAAATATCAGCACTAAGAATTTACCTGCTAAACTATATACAACCATCCACATTTAAAGCGGATCATTTGCCACTTGAAAATAACTTTCACAACCGAAGCACAACCGTGCCTAAAGTCACACTGAAGCTTAACATGCTATCACAGATTCTGCACACACATGCAGACACTTGTTTGTAATTAACAGATCAGCTGGCTATAAAGTAATTTCCAACAAGCCTAGGAAATATTTGACACTTGTACATTTATTACTCTTTTTCCCTGTAAAGCCAAAAATGCCATTATTTAAGAAGCAAATGAGTTAACCACCTTCAGATCATCCTGATTGTTGAGACATTTACATGTTTAAGATTTAACGCTTGAAACGGGGGACCCCAAAAGTAGTAAGGACAAATTTTTAGTAGAAAACTGAGATCAGAGGAAAGTTAAAGTTGCACAAGCTGTGCAGTTATTCAGGCAAGCCAACATGAGCACAGGTGTATGAGGGATAACATTTGAGCCAGTCCTCAGCACAAATAATTGCATTTCATTAACAACCCCCATGTAAGGAGCCTGCCAGTTCCGAGCCAACAGGCATCGGCACTTATGAAGAATTAAATGCTTTGAACAGAACGCCACACCAAAAAATTAGATTACAGTCGTGTGATGAAAAGTAAGACGTACTTCATTAAATGTTCCTTTGGAAAGAGTGTTACCACTTCACATGACCATCAAAACAACATTCACAATGCTGACCATAATTATGTCAAACACACAAAAATACATAGCACAGAAACCATATACAGATTAGCCTCTATGTTCTGGATAAGATCTCACCATAGCAGGTAAATTGAACTGATGAGTCAAAGGAACTATAATCAGCAGATATAACTGAGGAAGGTGTCATTCACAGGTATGCATTCTGGGAAGGGAACGTATACTACCACTGAAGGTCTCGGCTTGTTTGACCTCTAGATGGAACTGGAAGGCTACTTCTAGGCTTCTATTTTAACCTGTGTGGAAGCCACTAAAATGTGTTACAACTTCCACCGTTTGGGGCAAATCCACAGAACATTCAGGAAAGAAAACATTTTACCAGGGTGATACAATGGCCACAATATTGCTACCACATTAAAGTACACATTTGATATCTTGAAATATCTGCAATTACAGGATGTATAAGCCTGTCTCAGGATTATGGGGCAAACTAGTAAGTCTCTTGGCTTTCGGTAAATATAGACCAGTTATCCCAATTAAATATACCAGCACAACAAACAAGGGACAAGCTCTTCCTGGGTACTTTGACTGGAAGAGGCTTTAAGCAATTACAGCACCCAAATGTACGTCATTTCTCTGTGGCCTGACCTCAGAGGACATATGCAGTCCCTTAGGCTAATGTCATTTAAACGACTTAAATAAACCACTGCTCGTTCATCCCAACACAGTGACTTTAAACCACCATACCATTTTGGAACAACCACAACACCCTAAAAAAAAATCATGACCCAATTGACATCTTTATCTTGCCAACACTGACTGACTTATTTTGACAATGAATGCACAGAACATAGCACATATATGCTTCAGAATACAGCCACTTTAATTAGAATACAGTCCTGCATTTTTACTGCACATTATGGGGACAGTAAAAAAAAATAGCATTTCCATTCTGGAAGGATTTCTATAGCTACTTTTCATAAAATACAAATAATTAAAAAAAAAAAAATTATATTATACTGCGGATGTCATGGACAACGTGCCTCCCAGAAAAACGTGAAGACTACGTTCCACAAGGTATTTGCTCTTTACAGTCCTGAGCTTTACCTCTTCAGATGCTTTTCCAACTCCCAGAACAAAAGCTTTACGGCCATCCTGTCCTGGCCCTGCACCTGGAGATCCGTTTCTCTCATGGATCCGTCAATCAGCAATCTTTCAATAACAAAATTAAATCCAATATACTCCACAAGGCTCAAGCAGATACACATGAGGACAACGAGCAGTATGTTTCACTGTGTATCTGGCACAAAAATGCAAAAAGCAGTCCAAGGGTTGCATGTGCCTCTTTTCAATTGTCTCCTCTGTGCTGCCTTTGTATGTCTAACAAGCCAAGTTGCGAGCGATTGACAGAAAACAAGAGCGGGGCAAGCCGTGATGTCACGTCATGTGACTCCCTATTACATAAACCATCAGCACAGATTACGACCTTCCCAATGATCAGTGGTTTTACAAACTGATGCTCTGGAGGCTGCTGCTGCCCACACCACATCAGCGGCCACCCAAATCTCACGTAGCCCAACCCACTCTCTCTCCTCCTCCTCCTTTCCTGCCAATGCAACGTGCATTTCTCTTCTCCAACTGCAGCTTTGTGGAGAAATGGGCCCCTGCACTTCGGCCTGGACTTATGTTGTCACTTCTCATCAGTGATGTAGACCAGCAATGGCTTAAAGCGACCATGGCTGATAAAGCATGCGCACGTCACACAGGCTTAGGCTGCTCGCACCAAAATAACAGAAGCAGAGTCCAACAATAGGAGAGACTGTACCTGTCCAAAGAACACGGAGAGTGTGCTTTGGATGGTGATGCAGCTGTGTTTAGTTGTGGCTCGAAGCATTTAAATACATCAGCATCAACCCAGACTCTGCTGCAGGCTCACATACCAAACACTGCAGGTTTCTAGGGTTAGTCAGGAGAATGCACAGGCTGTACACTCTTCTTTGTGGAATTATATATTAATATTAAATTTTCATACAAGAATATGGACCCTACCTTTTTCAAACTTTACTACATTACTGTGATGCAGCGGCTAAAAATAAAATAAATAAATAAAAAAAGATATTTACATGGAAATGAATAATTTCATGGACTGCATTTTACTGGGGAAAGCGCATCACATTCAGCTACTTACAACATCTGCTTTCTTAACAATAAAAACACTTATTTAAACAAAACACACACAAAAACACAAGGCTAGCAAAAGGCAATCTTCCAACATGGGTAGCATGTTTTATCGGCTGCCTGTTATGTTGCACTATATAAAACATGATTGATGTGTGCAAGTATCAATCAGTAATGAAGATTTTAGCTGCAAAACAGCCCGCTAGATCAACATGTTAACCAGTGTGATGTATCAGAGGAAGGGGCATGAACAAATCTGGGATATTAGTGAGCAAACAAGGAGGCGTGCACTGTCTTCTAATTAGGCTAAAAGAAAACGTCTTAGCACCTATCTGACCTTACACTGCGTTGAGTGTCACAGTACAACAAACTTAATCTCGGAAGCCCAAAAGCACAGTCTGTCCAGGCTTCCCGAACCGATCCAGGGTGGAAAGGTAATATTTGGAGGTGTCCTTTAAAACACATAATGAACACTGACTTTTGCCTATATGCTATACGGAATACGTGATTTATCAGCACATGCTTCTTCGTTACACAGAGAAATGAGTGCCACATTGGCACTCAGCATGAGAGTGCACGTCATTTTGCCATTTGGGCTGACAGCAGCAGGTTGCACAACAGAGCTTCATCCTGTATTCTCCAGCTCCCACTCTCACAGTGCAGCACACACAGAAAAGCCTGGACAGCCTCAGCAAGTTTCACTCCATGAGCAAGAAAAGGAGCAAAGGAAACTGATACACCAATGATTAAAGGCTAATTCCTAAATGCTCAAAGGGTTTTAGAAATTCTGTTAAAGGATGGGTATTACATTTTTTTTTAACTCCGGTAATTCATTTCAAATTCAGGAGACAATAAATGCTTACAAATTGTTCATCTGTGATATAATCCATGATCTGACCTCCTAATCAGCAATTCATGTTTCATACAATGTGTTCTCATTGTTGTACATATGACTAGCTGAAGTTTCCATTTTTCATTGTGCAAGGGTAATTTCTGGACAAAGGATCAACCACAGGCAATATATATAAGAAATCCGCTATTGCTTTTAGTGCTCTAGTTTTTAGGGAAGTGTGAAAAGCATCTCTCATGTTTGCTGTTACATAACTGTGCTCATCTGTATACAGAGGCAGCAAGAATAAGTAATGCGAAGTGAAATCTGGTATGTACAGGATATGCTCCAAGGCAAAACGGTTAGTAAAGAAGACCTGGGAGAAACCACTGATGCGAACTGATGATTCCTTTTTTCAAAGGAAAATAAAAAAAGATAGTTACACCATAAGCACATTTCTTTGCACTGTCGTACCTACCAAATACATACAATCTCATGCATTCCAGTCCTCTAGCTGAAACCAGTGCAGTCTGTATGTAAACTGACAGTTAATTCAGTTTGTGATGTACGATGTGAGCATACTGCATTAATGAGTCTGGAACTGTGTAAATATGCACCTTTCTTTAGCCAAGACTCAGACACAGGGAAGTACAATGAAGGCTTTCCAGTCAAGCAGACCAACACAGAGTGTGGTGAATACAAGCTCCAGTTAACTGATGAAGTGACACAATGGTAGGGATGTCACTAAATTGGTTAACCATGAAGGGGGTTGTTTGTACAGTACATGATGTTCTTGGTACAGATGGCCAGCCATGCGCAAGCATTACTTCCACTTGAACCCCTAACGTGATCATATCAACCGTATGTTGGCAAAACTGTCAACAATCTGAACCAAAACTGTGAACGTATAGCATTTAACTTAGCATACTGCTATTCCACCTCCTTTTCATAGTGGTCAAAAATAAGACTCCATTTTACAGCCTATTAAAACTTTGACAGCACCCCACATCAAAGCCAATAAGGAAATTCCACTAAGAATATTTTAAGAAAATTTATATTGCTTGAAAATGCTCCGACTTTATAGCATTGGCTTATAACAAGTGAGCTAAAACTCCAGACATTATAGGCACATCCCACAATAAAATACATTTAAGGCTTAAACTATAGAGGGAGTATTGTGAAACATTGCTCTGCAAAGCTTAATGGCATCTTTCATCTCAAGCCTAGTTCTTTTATAAAATGCACTTTCCCTGCGATGTGCATTTATTTTGTTGGATAAACCCTGCGATGTGCATTTATTTCGTTGGATAAACTGACCAAAATCTCCCAATAGGAAAAATCACTTGATCGAAAGCTGGGCATGTTTGGAGGAGATTTTTATTTTCACTAATGTCACCACATAAAACTAACAGTCATATGACAGAAGGCAAAGCTGTTTTCTAACCCCAAACGGCATATCACTCATCTGCTTTATAATGGATGGCGATCACTGGGAACAGAGCATTACCACTAGTGACTGAGGACTGCATGTCATCACTGGCTCGCTTTCATCTTGAGATGAAGTGCAGAAGATGACCTCAATAACGGGCAACCCTCCCACTCCCCCTCCTCATCCCAAAGGTATAGTTTGGGGTGAAAATCCTGTGGAAAAAGTACTGAATTACAAGGATTTAATTATCAGTCAGTACTATTTCCACCCTGAAAAACCAAATCTAGCAGCTGGCCCAGTTTGACATAATCTATATGCTTTTTATGTTACTCCCCATCTCCTTCTGGTTCCTTATTATTACCATAGAGTGACCTGCCCATTTTCCTAAATTCACCAATCTCATTTCCCCGCCCTCTCTTTTTCCCCTCTCCCCATCTGTCACGTCAGATCGTGACGACTGTTCTGCTCCCTATTGGATTGCCCTAATTCCAACAGGAACATTCACAGACAACAACCGGCAAGATCCAGTTTGCTTGGGAGCAACAATCCCTCTGTTGAGCACGTCCGTGCTTTGCAGGGGAATTTTAGTCTTGTGTTGGCCTGCACATGAAAGTACACCTGCAGCGCCTCAATCCGCATGCCAAACCTGCCGGCAAAAATATAATGTCAGACTGCCAGCACTTAAAGAAATTTAACATGATAAATTACACTAGCACAATGCTACATCATCAAGCCAGGTATCAAGACAGTTATCCACAAGGACCTCTTATGTCGTTCAAATGTACATCAAATCAACTCTGATAACTTACAGGTACAAAAATTGCAACGAAAAGGTACCATGTGTTTATACAGAAAATCTGAAATATTTGTATGATTATGTATCACATTGTGCTATTCACACTGCAGTACCAAAAACCCAGACATAAGGAAAGATAAATCCCAATTAAACAATTCAATAAATCATTTTGATTCAAGAACAAAGGACATGAAGCGCAAAATTCAAGGTCACTTAGGGGAATTTTTCTCAAAGTGAATCTCTTGGTTGAAAAGATGACTACTCCCCATCTGTGACTGAGATCTCCTGAGAAATCTGCTTAACTCTTCATGAACAGCTACAGAATAAATGTGAGGGGGGAAAAAAACAAAACAAAAAAAAACCCTCTTCAGGCACAGTCTTTACAAGTGAAATTAAATAATAGCTATTAATATTTGGACAGAGACTGCACTAAGCTCTCCAAATGCAGGATCATAGAACATGTTTCGACAACTCATAAGCTTCTCTGCTTTTTGTCCTTTCGACAGGGCAGGAACGGCTTGTGAGCCTGAGCGAGCGGGCACACTGCCGCCTTCCGCACGCCTGGCAAGAGAACAGAGGTGTGCTGTTGGAGAGAGCAATGGGCATGCATGACTGAAGAATGCCAGAGTAACACAGGGACAGAGAAAAGGCTAAAAGTCAGAACACCACTAATATGACCACAATAATAAGAACCATTGTTAAGATACAATCCACTCCCATAATCAAGTGATGGGCATAAAATGTTCATTGTGACGACTAAGTTTACGGTTTTCACCTTTGTAGATGGTGGACTATCTTCAGTGGATATCCTCATGTTTAAGAACAGCTTTCTCAGCATTCAAAAAGAGATGTTTTTAGAGTCTATATATACACATCTTCATAAACAATGCAGTTCTATCAAGTACAAACTCTTCAATGGTTTTTTTTTTTTTGCTTATTGCAGCTGTGAAATATTAAGATGTTTAAAATGTGAATATGCAAGACAATATGGCCTGGAGACGCATTCCCCAATACCGACGAGTGTCCCTTCGGCCAACCCCAAAACCATAAGAAATAAGGAAAACATGTAATTCTCTAAATTCTCTGGTAGTAAATTTAGCCAACAGGTAACCAAAGGAACAGCTTTAGTTATCATTAAGGAGAACTTTTGCAGAAGTTGTGTGGTTCTGATATGGTGGAAATCACACTCTCCCTCATTTAACATCTAAAGACAAAATGCCCAGCATCTCTGATTACTGAAGGAATACACAAGACGCTGAGCTGACGCTTGCATCTCTACTGTGATCAGGACAGCATAAGCACTCCAAAAAATGCATATAGGTGGAGTGGCAGGTATAAAATCACGAATATGTGTGAAAGTGTATGCGCATGGTTCCCTGCGATGAACCGGTGACCCTTCCAGTGAATATTACCACCTCAGTGTTACCAGGACAGGCTCCAGCTTGACCACAACCCTGACCATTCAGGGTTTAAGGCAACTACAAAACATAACAGTTTAAAATGAAATGAACTGATGCCCTCTTTGTGACGAGAATGACAGTGAAAAAGAAAGAATATGAAATGGAACACATGGAGGAAGTAACCTTTGATAAGGACTTCTTTCCCCCCTCATAAATATCTACAGTGCCACTGTAAGCAGAAAAGTTCTCATAGAGAAATGACCTTACAATGAACAGTGAGTGTGCACAGCACCAAAAAGAAACATTCTCAGTGTTAAGGGCCACTAAAGAGCTTAAATTAAAGCAGACTTCTTATGGCGTTTGTAAGTGAAATGGTGAGAATGCCACTGTGGTTACTTCCAGATTACATTCTGCACATTCATGCCGTTGCTACATCATCAGCACCTTCTCAGTATCTACAGATTTAAGCTTCTCAGTTCTTACTTGGCATCTCACCACAGGACGCGATGGCTGACGTCAGCAGGGTGGGAAAAAAAATCCCAAGCTATTGTAAGCACGTGGATACATCACACTCAGTATACAGACCTTTTCCAATGCTTAATTTCATTTCGTCCCCAAGCAATCAAAGAGTTATTTCATCTGGGTGTTATTAGAGGTAATAATGCAATGTACACCTGGATATATTCTAGCTACTTTAAATGAAAAGAAAAGCTAGTCGAAATACAATAAAAAATCTTGTAAATCATTCGAATATTTTTTGGCTGACTCAAAAGTTATTTCAGAGCAGACAGAAACAGAGTCATGGTTAGTCCTGAGACAGACAGCACACAGAAGTGCCCACAGGCCCTATTCACTTGAGCGGTCATTTTTGCAGAGTGACATTTAATGCCCACACACAAACAAACAAATAGAAAAGGGTAGCTTGCATACACGAGTTGTAGGAAAGCATTAGTCTTTGGCGGTGCAAGTCTGCACCCTAGTGTACATCTGAGGTACTACAATGCCTAGAACCGTCACCCATTGTGATGCATTTTCAGGAAGCTTAAGCACACTGCAAATGAGCCAGCAGTTAAAACTGTGTGTATACTTGGAATATATAAAAGTGACTTGCACAATATCCTTAAATAATGCAAATATGAGTAAGTTTAGCATCAACCTTCAATAGATAGAAATACAATAAACCCTAAATATTTCACAGGCCACTGAAGACTACCCACATTCTTTTAAATAAACCCCTTGTACAAAAATAAAGCAAATACAGGTTTCAGAAAGAACCAAGGAAAAGCTGTACTCCAAGTCAAAAGCCTTTCAAAACAAAAGCATATGAAAAGGAACATGACAGTGCTCTTCAGTCTACTAGAACATGCAATTATTACTGACAAAAACTGTCAAACCTTTCCCTGCTGAACTGAAACACTTGTAATAGTAGTCTAAGAGCCACCAGGGAAACAGCTCAATATGTCTAATATACACAACTATGTAATAAATACAACAATAAAGCCATTTCAGGATGAGACCAAAATTACCGTTTCACCAAAAGAGCCATGTAATTTTATCCAGCTTCACTTGATAAAACTTGAGCAGTACAGCAAATGTAAGTCCAGTTACTTGTCTTCCCCAACAGTTTATATGTGCATGGTCAAATCAATCAATTAATAAATAAGGGCATATATACAAGATTAAATACTGTTCTGCTTAGTCTGAGCTATTTTGAATTGGGTTAGTAATACACATCCACAAGGTGTTGAAAGTTTTATCAGTGGTCATCACCATACATTACAGATGTGCTAGACAGAGACGGGGTTAATAAATGCTGAAGTTTTAAATCTAAAAGCAATGAATCCTCAAGAGTTTTGGTATTCATAATAACCAGAAATGTTCTTTATGAATAATCATTACCATGTGCAGATGAATCATTATGAGCCTGATGGCAGTTTGCCATCATAGATAATTGAACCATGAATGGATTGCAATGACAGGGAGACTTAATCTCCAGCACTTGATCAATACCATTTTATTACTTTTTTGCATCACTATGAATCACTACCTCTAAGAAACATATATGGTAATTATTTTCCATTCTATTTAAAATGTTTCTCAAATTACTAGGGTTTTGTTCATTTAACCAAACAAATTTAATTCATTGCCTGCATATTTTCAATGACAGTAGAATTCTGAGGAATTTGCTGGAATCTCAGTGTACGAGCAAATATTTAAACTTATTACCAAAAGAGACATGAAATGAATATAAGCCAGATTCAGGTTGGTTTATTCTGTCAACTCCAAATATGCTAGTTATACAGCATATTTAGCAAATGTCCAAAATGAACATGTGGTATCATGCAGAAAATTTTTTTTCAATAAAACTGCATAATTGTGAACTATTTTAGACAGTCTGAGTACTAACCCAAGCCCATCTTTCTACAACAGTACGCATTAGGATTTTTAATTTTAAAATGTGCAATGTTTTAATATTTTATAAGATCAGATTAAAAAAAAAAAAAAAATTAACAAAAGCTTGTTTGTGTATATTGTTCTGAATCTGCCAGACACACACATGATGAATGGCTGAACTTGCTGGTATGTGAACAGTGCCTCTCATCTTGCCATTGCATCGACAAGTGTGTGTGTAGTCCAGGGTCTGGTTTCTAACTGGGTGAAACATTAAAAGTTTATACTTAAACTAGCTGATTACCCAGTGGCTTCGCTCACTGAGTGCAAGGGGAAAAAAATAAAATGCAGTATTTATAAAATAAATGTGTTAATTACCAATTTTACTTTTCAACAAATAGTGGTCGAAGTAATTTCTGTTTCAAATGCGAAAAGAATTTTATATATTTAGATCAACGTTTCCTTAAATAATTACTTACCAAATAAGTGTATACTTCTTTTCAATATCAGTAAAATAACTCACACAAATAATTTATTCGTAAAGACAATATAAAAATGGCGCCCACAAATGAAGTGATTAGTTAAAAAGCTAGTTACGCTGTTTCCGGTCATGCGCATGTATATGTTTTGTGGTCATATGTCATTTCTGTTGAAGTACCATCATCAAAATTCTATGTCTATAAAATAGCAAAGTCCAATTCTCTGCAAAAATATTGATTACATCTAAATGAAAGTTTTTTGTTTTTGCAAAAATCACTACAATTATCGCCCCTTATGTTACCAGGACTGTGTACTAGGTAGTGCTGCACTGCCCCCAGGTCTCACCATCTTAATGTCTAGTATTGCTCTGTCTTGTGATGTCTGCACAGTCTTGCAGTGCTTGCACGTGTGCACCCATGCACTGTGTAGTTTTAAACTGTCTTATGCTCAAGTTATCTTTATATTTATGTCTTAGGTCACATGCAAGTTTTTGTAATTCTGTGTCAATATACGTGGCACCATGGTCCTGGTGAACCCGTACTGTGTCACCCATATACATGTGAAAGGTCAATAAAAGCCATTTGACTTGACAATGTATATCCGTTTGCAAGAAATCCCCAAACAAGTGTCACCTACCTTTCTCATTATTATTCAGGCCTCACTATACAGGCTTTTTAAAAGTGTTTATGCTGTCCAAAAATGTCATATTTCAGCAACACTAGAATAAACACACTGTTTAGATCAAACCTGCCAAAATGTCATTTGTTTGTGTCATCGTGCACTATAGCAAATCATGGCATGATCTTTGAAAACACTATTTACAAAACCTTACCTTACTAGCAAACTCAAAGAAGATCTCCAATTGTTTCTATAAGGAATTTAGCTAGTTTAATACTGAGTGTTTCTTACCCTATAATCCTGCTTTTTTCTATACTAGACTGCTTGAGAAGACACCCTACAATCTGCAGCCTTTTGCCATAAATGACTGATACCAATGATACTAACACCTGTATCCCCCAGTCCTT
>JAQLOM010000034.1:12675536-12686522 GCA_030068315.1 Chrysichthys thysi
AGGTGTAACACAGAATTAATTGACAATTTTCACCTTATGTTTTAAATAACAGTCATAGGAGGTGGGGTCATTTTGACGCCAGAGGAAAAAAGGTGTAAGTCAAACGGGAGGACATTACGAGGGTTAACTTAAGTCAAGTAAGACAGGTGCTTCCGAATATGTAAACGAAAAGGAGTAATATTAAACCAAGAAAATCGGAATCAGCCAGAATCAGTATCAAACAAAATTGGCAATCAGGTTTCAGCCAAGTAAACTGAAATGGATGCTTTACTGAAAAAACTCTTTTTTTATTTTTAAAGCATAAGCAATTTAAAAATGTGCATTTTTGTTTTTATAAAACTAACTAAATAAAAAAGGCTACCTACAGATCTTCCCATCTTTGATTAATGCTATCCATAAAATTGATTTCCCACAAAATGTTTAAGATGTAAACTGGCAGGTTTATCATTCAAAATGTACAGACTACTCTAGCATGCATGTATTGTGCGAGTATGTTGGAAGAGGCCCATGTAAATGTCCACACATGACGCCCATGCATGTTTTCAGATACCAGCGTGTAAATCAGCCTCTACACTCAAAATGGAAAGTTATTTCTAGCTCAGTTATCTAGCAGACATTAAGACTCAGCTCCAGATTTGAGGCAATTAGGTCCAACAACTGAAAAACGAACATGCAAATGGCAGATCATACTCAAACATCAACTCAGCATGGCATTAACATCAAAAGGAAAGCACAACAAATTATTTATTTCACATCACTTATCCTTGGTTGACTGTTATAATAGCTAGTGAATAAAATGTTTGCTGAAAGTCAAAACCAAACAGGACAGAAATAATGAGCCCATCTGTGAAAGTAGTCAAAGTGTTGGTAAGTCCTGCAGATCTTTTCCTTCTCATTTTAGTCTTTAAGATCCTTCAACCAAGAAAGAGCTTTCATTACTGTTTTTGTGAGCATATTTTTATCTCAATGACAAACATGGGAGAAACTCCAGGGCTACTTCTACAAATGACCTTCATTGGAGAAGCACACGCCCAAGGAATATTATGGCTTTAGAATACATATTAAAGTACTCCTGTATAAAAAAGACAGCAGGTCTTTCTAGTGTACACACCAGGAATGAACTGAACAGGGTAGAACCGAGAGCACCATACTGAACTGTCACTTTAAGAGAACAGCCTGTTGAATGTGAGACCCAGCTGCATCACAGCATAAGTCATGCACCTTATCTGTTCTGGCCTGAACTGGCAGAATGAAAGCATTTCCTCTCCTCTGCCATTCCATAGGGCTCATTAATTGGAGAGATAATCTACTTGATCTGCACACAATGAGCGATTCATTGAGACTCTCGTGCACAGCCTGAATAACTGCCAAGGGCAGATTATGTTAAAAAAGCAAACATGAGATAATCATCTTCCTAACAGGTCTGCCAGTCGACATCATGACCTAAGAAAATTATAAAACATTAATAGTGCTGAGACAGATCAAGGGTATTGCTGGGGATAGCTCTCACCTAAACAGCAACAAGGCTGTGAAATAAAGTCAGTATATGTGGAAACGGACAAGCACACGTGTGACCTTTGCTGCGTAACCATGATTCATTAAAGAGATTACCAGTTAGCATACAGGTTTGATTCAAGACAAATTTCATTCTTTACATAATATGCATCTTTTGTTGTACAGCAGAAGATGGGATAATAAAGACAGCATGTTGGGACAATATGCAGAAAACGGGTCCACGAAACAATTTGTGGCCACATGAAATTAGCCTCTAGGCCTAAGGTAACACGGATACATTTTTCTCTCTGCGTTTGCTTATGAATCTTCATGTATCAACTCTGCGTGACTTCCACAGCACCTTACTCAGCAACACGACGCTTCGGGCAGATAGTCATTCACTTCCTTATTGGCCAAACATTTACACCTAAAACCATCACACACTGGCTTCCTCTAATGTTTTGTTTGTAAGCAAACCCATTTCGAAAGAAAAGTATCACTTGCGAATTTAACATGCCTATGGTTAAAAATGACAAATCCAACAGCATCCTTTCAAGGTTTAGTATATACCAAGTGAAAAACAACAGGCACCCAAAACTTAACTATTTAACAAGCATGTCATCTGTGGTAATGTACAAATGCTGTCTTTATAGGCATTCTGGATTTATTAGACAAAATACGTGTGCAACTTTGCTGGGAAAAAAGCTGGACTTTATCTTTCAGAACATAATGCAGCTATATGAAAGAGTTTCTCTTAATTAGACAAATAAACCTTAACATGAAGTGCTAAATCACACTGGCACTCCATCAGTGGGGAGGTCAAAGGGCAATCTGGGTCTTTCAGAAAGTTAAGAGAAATAGAACATGTCGATGAAAGAAGTTTGTTTAAAAAGAATGAATTTTTTTGAATGCCATATAATCTCTTCCATGATGTACACGTTATTCAGACTGGGTCTTTCTTTTAAATACAACCAGAGATATATACCCCACTCCAAACAGCACAACCTAAACATACAACTAATTTTAATTTTAATCATCTTGTAATTGACTTGCTAATTAAAAAACATTAAGCAGTTATAATATGCCATAATAGGCTACTGATTGCAGTTTAATAACAGTTAAACTTTCCTAGTTCATTTTTACAATCTCAGTGTTCAGACAGCAGTCATTTTATTTGAGTCATATCTATTGGCTATAAAAACTGATTTTTACTTACATTATGTATATATTTAAACGTACATGTGAAGTTTATTTATTTCAGCAGCCTGCATAAAGCAACCAATCTCCTGTACCATCAGAAAGTTCAGACTGATACAACACTAATCACTGCAACCCTCCAGGCAATTACAGCTTATATGCCAAAAGAACTGCATCATTTAACACTTGGGCATGGTTACTTGCAATACATTGATGCAGACTGTGTTTCTCTTTTCTTTCTTATTAAATGATATATTACTAAAAACACATCAACATTTAATATTGCAGTAGCACAAAGCAAAATAAAAAAAAAATAAAAAACACACACAAACATTCATTATTACTGTGCAGCAGAATTTTGAGGTAGGCATTAAGACAAATGTATTCAAACTAGCATCACGACAGCTTGAGAGGCAGTTTCATTCAACTACAACTGACACTTACCCATCTTCCTCTCCATCTACAGGCAAGTTCTTCAGCAGACTGGCTGAGGCAGTTAAGGCACTGACTCCACCGCTCTCCTCAGGAGCTAAAGAGATGCCTGGTTGTGAGGCAGATTCACCAGTTGCTAGCTTGGGAAGTGTGAGCAGGGACTGGTGCTGAATTAGAAGGCGTTGAGCATCCTCCAGTTGTGTCCCCATCAAAGAGGGCAGGGTGGCATAAAGGGCACTGACAGCAGGCTGAACCCCACCATCCTTGGAACCATTCTGGAGCAGACTGGCATGAGGATCACTCTGGATGCTGAGAGGCACGTTAGATGTAGGCAGACTTGATGTGACGGGGACAAACTGAGCTCCTATGCCTTGACTGCTGAGAGTTGTCTGCTGCTCCACAGAGAGCTGTGCTGATAGTGGAGACCCTTTTGGAGGTTGTTGTACAACACCAGGGCCTGTAGACTGTACCAACTGTGGCATGACACCACTAGTTGGGGCTTGGACCATCTGTGGCGTCTGCTGGGGTTGCAGTATACCTTGAGTAACTGACTGAGCTACAGCAGCAGGTATGTTACCCACAGGTGGCTGGGAGGCTGGCTTCACCTGGCCATTGCCAGTTAAGGTTACAGGAGTCATGGAGGTTGACAGGTGGGGCAGGGCTTGTGTTGATCCAGAAGCTGCAACCTGGATTATCTGCTGAGATTGGGGGTAGTCAGCTTGCCGACTACCTCCTTGGCTTAGTGAGGTGACATGCACGGGGGCTACCTGGGATGCTGCAGCTGGTTGTGGAGCAGGAGGGTAGGACATCTGCTGCTGAGGGACTCCAGGCACAGCCTGAGCTGGAGTCAGCTGTGCTGCTTGGGCATATGTCAGCTGCTGTGGTGGCACGGCAGGAGATGGATGACCAGTCGCCGCCTGCAAGCCTCCCATGTTGACCGGAGCCTGCTGCTGACTGCTACCTGGCACTGGGGTGGCAGAGTTGGCCTTCTTGTGTGGATGCATCTGAGTCTTAGACACATTAGCAGGCATAGAGTAATCTGGCATGTGAGTAGGTGGTGGAAAGCTCTGCTGTACAGCTGAGGAGCCACCAACATCCCCACTGGCTACACCTTCAGAGTAGTGGCTGAGTGAGCTGACTGAGCTGCTTACAGAGCTGACACCAACAGTCTCTCTCTCTGAGCTGTCAGATACAAACTGGCGGATGCTCTCTACTGTTCGGGTGCTAGACGCATTTTCAGAGGAACCCGAACCTGGCCCCTCTTTGTCGTAATACTCTGTGCATGTCCATCTACCTTTCTTGAATGGCTCTGAAGTAGAGTCCAATTTAACTACTCGGAAACGTGAGCTGGCGGTATGGGGAGCAGGCATTGGGGTCTGCTGTGGCTGAGTATTTGAGGCAGGAGCAGCAGAAGATAGTTGGGATATGTCAGTTATACCCACATAACTGCCACTTGATGACCCGATAATGGTGGAAGCAGTGGTGCCAGTAGCTAAAGTGATGGAACTACTCATGCTGCTGCTTTGCTGACGCATTAAGTTTACATTTTGGTTATTAGTATTATTCAAGCCAGTGGAAAGAGCTACACCGCTACTAGTTGTACTTATGCCACCCAAACCAGGCACACTAGGGTTTAAATTATTAACATTGCTTGCTAAGGGCTTAACACCAACTGTAGCACCCGATGCTGCAGAAGCCATTCCGGCAGACATTCCTGGGACTGCAGCAATCAAGGGCTGACCAACATTGACTGTGCCACCAGTGGAATTATCCACCATTCCTCCCACATTCGAAGGCATTTTCTGGTCTATGATTGGTAAAGCTCCAGGGCTTGGTGTGACTGTAGACATGACTACACTACCAAGTGGCATCCCAGCTTGTGTCCCACCTGAGGCTGATGAAGCAGGATGAGTATTTCCAGAGGGAGCAGCATGAAGTGGGTGGTGGTGATGGGTATGATGATGGTGAACTGCGCCATTAACCATAGTGCCGTGCGTTTGGGAGAGTAACGGTGGTTGGTTTGGGGACACAGCTCCTGGGGTTTCTGCATCATGGAGGTTGTTTAGAGTATCTTCTGAAGAGCTCCTCTCAGGTCCCGCCGCATCATTCGCCCGGGACAAGGAAACATCCAAAATCTCAGAAGATGACAGGTCTTCTGTGTGGGACTCGTCCAGGTCATCACAACTCTCGGTGTCTTCTGTAATGCTGTTATTTGTGCTGACAGAGATCTGCGCCGGGGTAACGCTGGTGATCTGAAAGCCGCTCTTCTTTTTAATCTGTGCCCCTGATGAGGGCACACCTGGGGGCAAAAGCGAGGACTGCGAGTGGATGTTGAGGCTGTGGGGAGGAGGGTGCTGAGTCCCGAGTGTGGACGCGGCGGTGGGTAGGGGCTGAATCAACGGTGAAGGTTTATAGTCGTCTGGGGGCATTAAGTTGCTGCTAATGCTGGCGCCCCCCGATGATGGAGTCAACGCAGAGGAAGATCCACCGGCAGTGCTAGCGGTAGCCCGTCTGGGACAATTCGCCGCCTGCGCCATTTTTCGAGCGCTTGCTGAATCTCCTGCCAACTCAGGGTGATGCATTTCTACGGGTGGTCTCTGGCAGAGTTGTAAATACAGACTACAAGAACTGCCTTGTTGACAGGCCCTTTTTCAGCAGGAGTTTCACCTCGCCCAAGTAGTTTCCACATACAACTAATGTCCACTTTCACAAACAACAGACAGGATCCGATATTCCCACTTTTGTTCTGCGTGTTTCAACAATGTCCACGGTCAGGTCGCGCGCTAATACGCTCGCTAGCTAGCTGGCTAAGTTAAAAACAGTCGTCGGTGAGTCGCTAGCTCACAATGTAGCCGACGGCGTTTTGGTGGGCTGTTTGTCTGATACGCGTGTTAAAAGCTTGTCAATTTAACACATCTCGTCTGTTATTTTCCCCAATCAATACCAACAGTAAAAAAAAATAAATGAACGTCGCAATTAATACCAAACAACGTAGGCTTCAACTGCACGCATCGACACTGTATTCTATCAGTTAGAGCTAACAGACTGCAAGTCGCATTTTGAACGTAACGTTATACGAAGCGTTAAAACATACAACCCCTCGACGATGGCAGGTCAGCAGAATGTATTCACATAAGTTGACTAGACCGCAGGAGTTGTTTATTCCATTTCATCGCCTCTTTGTTTTAATCCAGCCCTTAATTATTACCAGTTGCTATCTTCTTCCCCAGCTATCGCCTTGTAATGTAGCTGTGCTAGTGCTAGCCGCCTGTGACGAGTCCAAAAGGGGGAGGAGAACTCGGTAACATGGCGACCGCGCATGTCCGTTTACGGCACAACCGGCCAGACATAAAGCAAGTCTGAAGTGAAGGCTGAATCCTGAATAGAGTCTATAGTTCTTTCCAAAGTGCACTACACCGGGTATGATATAAAGGCTTATACGCTCTAGGTAGTGTACTACGGGTTGGAAAGGAAGGTATTTGGGATTCAGCCATAGGCGGAACGTTGGAAACATTGGACAGTGTCAAATATAGCTGCGAGATCTGGAAAGAAATAATAATAGGCCAAAGAGCAAGCGAAATAAGAGAAGTGTTTTCTTTTGTAGTTACTGGACTAATGTGCAGCTATGACCGTGAATGACAATGAGTATGAGTGAGCCTTTTCGCAATTCATATTTCGACTTGAGGAGAAAGTGCTCCGTGAGCGGGGAGGGGAGCTGGATCTCGGGGCGTTGGTCCCTTGTCTCGGCCGTTTCCCATCGATGTTCATAAAAACCTGGTTTATGCGCGCCTTACCCATAAACTTTAAAGAGTCTTCTACAGAAACCATGGTTTACCACATCGGTCGTGGGACCTTTTTGCTGCCAGGGTCCCCACTACCTCTAAAAAAAAAAAAAAAAAAAATTATATATATATATATAAATAATCAATACATCCATAACCCCCCTCAGCATAATAATACTGCATCTCTTTGACTTGGGTAATATTTACTGGAGTCGTAGAGCTAGTTATTCCTGAACTTAAAAAAACATTTTTGTAATTAAAATATTGTTCATATTCACATTATTTGTATGAATAATTGCTTTCAAGTCATTGAGGTTTGGATGAGGAACCAGAATCTAATATAAAAATAATAGTGTTAATACTTGTGGGTTGTAATTTCCACCCAATATATATATAAATATATATAAATAAATATATTCCTCTCTGAGAACCAAAGGATTAAGCAGAATATTTTTTTAGACTCCAACTGATAACATGTTGAGAAAGAGTTTGCGGTCATGTATCATATTTCTAGCATAATCATGTAACATAGTTCTAGCATAAACAGTGTTCATTGTTGATTACTGGCTCAGCAACTTAACAAAAAAAGCACATTGGAAAACATGTTGACATAGTCCAGACATTTGCACTGTTCTCACAAAACCACTACAGTGAAAGCGGTGCTAGATTTTTCCACATACAAAAAAAAGAGTAACCAGACACATGATCAGTAAACAATTATTGATTGTTTCTTGCCTCTGTTAGGAATGGGAGTAAACATATAAAGAGATCTTGGCTTAATAAATCTACTAGGCTGTGGAAAAAAAGCCTGAATATGGGTTTAATGCCAGGAAATGATTGAGTGAGATATTAAACTATGGCAATAAATGAATAGGCATGCACTTTTAATGATCAAACTTTTGGCTTGGCATAGAGCCAGAGCAAAGTGACCCCCTTGTCAATGTACATTGTTTTTTTTCCACTTGAATATAGTCACTTGTACGTATATGTATAAACCACTATTTTTCCAGCACTCTCTATTTGGTGATGTTCGCCAGCTGTTGGTACCAAAGTAAGAAAGGTAACAGAAAAACTAGTGCACTAATACAAAGCTTTTATAATACTATGTAACTGCTGTTACTAATGGCCATAATGGAAGTTTCATTTTATTACTCAAAGAAATGTTAAATAGCAGTGCAAAGTTGATGACAGACAAGAGAGAATTCTTTGTGGCAGTTTTATTAGGGGTACTTACAAAGTTTACGATACATACATTTAAATTCTATATCAAGTATGCATATGTGCAAGTATTTATGCATCAGAGTGTATTCCCCTAAGATGTCCTTTTTTGTTGCATTTTGTTTCAAATAGAATTTCTATTATGTGCTAAGTACTTCCACACAGCTAACTGAAACAGGTGCTTTCTCCTCAGGGACTCTTCAAGGGAGGTCATGTTCAGTGAGGGCTGATAATAAAAAGATCTTTACACCTCTACCAGACAAAGATCACCGCCAACACTCACTGGTGGCTTTTTCCATTCAGAAAAGATGCTCTGATTGACCTACAGCTGACGGATATCCTCTCTCTTTCAACCTGAACCGAATTGACTGAAACGTATGAAATGGAGTTTGATATGATTTCAACCTAGAACAGAAAGTATGAGAAAAAGAAAACATAAAAATAACTGCATGCCCTTTGTGACAGGCAGGTATACAGACGAGTACCCATCCATACAAATGTCAGAGAGAGAGAGGGAGAGGGAGAGCCAATTGCAATGTAAGCGTCTGGTGCTGTCAGCAGCTTTAAATCACACTGGCACTCCACAGCAAAACAAACAGAGGGCTATTGTCCTCCTGAACAATTATGCTTGATTTCAACATTGGAGTCTGTTTTTAGTTCATAAACATGTATTAGAATATCTTTATGAGTAGATAAAGAATGCAACCTTGTGTTGAGTCACTGTTTTGTGTAATTTGGGGTTTAGATGAAGGGAAGACAAGAAAATGGAGCATTTACAGCACTGTTGTACTTTTATTGTTGCTGTCCACCACAGACATAAGAGCTTTTGTGCATGCTAAAATATGTTTATGGATTTAAGAAGTGAGGCTGAGAGATAAAGCTGCTGATTGCATACTGTAGTTGTGAAGTGAGCTAAATGCCCACATCACCCATTCCAGTCAAAAACTAGTGAATTATTGTGAACAATGAACATTTTATTGCATATGAACTTCAGAAGTGTACATACCATACAGGAGAATGTGCAGACACAATTAAAAGCTATTAATGCTAAAAATATGTTTACCACTGTCCTTGGTCACAACATAATTCCATATATGTTTGCTATTTCATAATTTTAATCATCTTCATTAGTGATTTTAATAAAATTAGTATTCTAGAGCAACAGCAATGAAGAAAACCCTTCTATAAGTAGGAGTGTCCTACTCTTTGACTGGTAGTGTCTCACAGTCATGTAGAGCAGTTTAAAAGCCAAGGCTCTTGCAGTGTGCAGCCACCGACAGTGGAATATTCCATCAATAGTTCAATTGTATTATTTTCTTTTATGTTGCTATACACCTGTTTTTTTCTCCTTCTCAAATGTAACTCCTAGTGTTCCTGTTTAAGCTGATTAGGTTGGCAGTACAGTTTGGTGAACCCATTGTTCTTCCAGGTTCATTAGTTCAAAAGAACTTAGCCAGAACTGTTACAAATAGAAACCCTTTTTTATCCTATATATTTTATCCTAAGGAAAAAAAATCCACTATAACAGGCAGGACATTAGAGCTCACCATTTTCCTCATTATTGAAAATCAATAACTAATACCACATCATATTTTAACCAGATCATATACTTTTATGAGGGTGTATTTATGTGTATTTGTTGCTGATTATTTAGCCATCTTTAGTACTTTATCTTGGTCAGGGTTGTGGTGAATCTGGAGCCTGCCTGGAGCCTATCCCAGGAACACTGGGTGTGAGGGCAGGAATTCAATCCAATTATTCAATTATACTGGGAGAGAATGCCACCCAGTCAGTGATTTTAGCCTAATTGTACTGGGGACCCCAGTGTGGGGAAGCTGATCCAGTTCATTTAATTTCCATGCAGCTCAATTCTTCTGTTAACATCAACAATGTTTCAGCAGTCTTTCATTAAACACAATCTTTGTTATACAGTACTGCTTGTTTTGGATGAGCTCTTAAAGTAATATGAACATGATGAAAGGTGAGGTTGGACTGAACAAACTCAATTTATAGAGCCAAGTCTTTAGTTTTGTCATGTGGAAATGCAACCGTCAGGTATTTTTAATATTTCTGATTGAGAAATTGTCTGTTACAGTATTTCTACCACAAGACTAGTTTCATTTGCTTTGTAAAAGCTCAGAAAATGAAGTAGAATGTGTGCATGGCTACCACCTGGTGGTTGGGGTGGAAGACTGAAGCTCAGTTAGCGCCATGTTAGTTTTCAGAAGCCTTCATTTCAGCATGAATAAATAAAGTCAGGTTTGATGCAGATGCAAATGCACATTTAACTTAATTTTTCTTCAATAATATTATGTTAAACTAATCCTTGAAGTCCTACATATTGTATAGTACTGATGAAGAATTTTATGATACTTTCCCGGACAATAGGCAAGCAATTTCTGTTCCTATCCTACATACAAGTGACAACAATCACACAGTCAAGGAAAAATGCATTTTTACAACAACAAGCTTTAGGGGTTGAAAAATGAATGTGCACGTCAGCAAGTGAGCTGGGTCGATATGGATAAGGATAACATTTATGGAGCATGGAGAATGGCAAATTACAAATATATCCATCAATATGTTCTTAAATGAACGAATAAATGAATCCATAAAACAGCTAATCAATAAATACATTAACACTATCGAAGAAAATTTAAGATTTCCACAGATAAAAAACAAACAGACAAACAAACAAACAAACAAAAAAACACCCTCAAACATTACCTAGTATTACAATGACCTCATTTTGTGTGTATGCAAATCAGTGATCATCATTCTCTCACTTGAGTGGTTAGCACTGTCGCCTCACAGCGAGAAGGTCCTGGGTTCGAGCCCCGGGTTCGGCACGGGTGCCTTTCTG
>JAQLOM010000034.1:12689604-12703250 GCA_030068315.1 Chrysichthys thysi
ATTAAGTTTTAGTAACAGGAAAAATCTGATATTTTAACTGTTGCACATCAGCAACGCCTGCCTGGAGAGGGTTAAGCATATAACTAAACCTGTAAACCTGGAGTACAGCCTTTGTTAACTTTCATATGTCTGGGTTGGATAATCAGTCTGTGTTTGATCATCAATCTGGCATCAGTATGACCATGAGCATCGCTAGAAAATTGTGCATGAAAAAAGGAGCCAACAGTGAAAGCTGATTATCACTTATGTGTGAATTCTTTCTGCTAAACAACATAACATCTGCATTAGCAATGTCTTGCATCCATTAACAAAATTAGCACTATAGTCTATAAACACATTTCATATCCCAAATATTTGTAATATAATAATGTAATCATATTTAATGTTTTAGGGTGGAGTTTTCCTTTAAGGAAATGCATGCCGGTTATCTGAAGCTTAGAACAGTGTCCTTGAAATGCAGCCAAAAGCTCAAGAATATATCTTCATTTATAGTGAAATGTGATGTACCTAAACATATTTAGAAGCTTTATATACAAAAAAGGAATTCTTAGACACCTTATACCTAACATCGTGTTCGTGGTCAATCGTTCCTGTTCTTAGTCTAACCTTTAGTTCAACCTGAACTGTGTGTGTATGGTTGGTTGGTTGGTTGGTCATTGCAACTCCATAACCGTTTTTGTTACTCTGCTTTGTTACCAATGTCCAAACATTCTAATACACTGATGTGATTATGCCTGATTTAGCAGTGGGGATTACTGAAGCATAAACATCTAATGACTGAAAGCAAATGCAACAAAATGTGGAATTTAAGCTCTAGTTCTCTTTTTGTTCTTGTTGCTTATGAATATTTTTTGAAGCCGTCTGCCTAGCTCTTGCAAGCTGCAGGTATTGATTAAGTGGTTGCTAAGCAACAGGTTAGCCACCGAAGTTGGCAATGAATAGAGGCTCTCGCTTCAGTTAAAAGCTTTCTCTGGCCTATGGGGGTGGTAAGGGAGGGGGAATATTTTTCCAGGCAAGTTATGAATTGAAGTAGTTCAGGGTGAAAAACACTTCATCAAATGCTGCGGAGTATAAACGCTCAAAGCTGCCAAGCACTCTAAGAATTTCGCAGAGAATCTACAGACATATGGTTCTTCTGTGCAGTAATATTTTTTTTTTTACATTTTAAAAAATCTTATTTTGCACATACAAAATTGCAGTGAGCTGGTTAATGTTTGCTTTGGAATGCAGTACGACTGAATTATTCTAAATTGGTTGCATTGGTTTAGCTTGAACAGTCAGTGTTATTTATCAAACACACATGACGTGCTAGGAATTTGACTTGGTGCTACTGCTGCATATTAACAAGAAGTAGATCCTCAATTAAATAAAGTGCACTCTGCTATAGGTTGATATATATCTATAGATATAGATAATGTATATGAACATGTATGCTGATAGTTTAAAAAGGTGCATATATCAGTATTGTACTTGGATAACTCTATGTAATTGTCCATTAATAAGAGTTACTGCAGTGGGGAAAAATGCTTTATTTAATGGCTTCAGGTTTTGGTCCTGATAGACCTCTGCTTCTTGCTGGAGGGGAGTGTCTTGAAGAGTCCATGCCTTGGGTGGCTGCTGTCCTCTATAATCTTTCTTGCCTGTCTGACAGTTCTGGTGCTGTAATGGTTCAGGAGTGATGACAACTGGCAGCCAATCACTTTCTGAGGATTATGGATGATGCGCTGCAGCTTGACTGTAGCAGCCGTATGCCATGCTGTAATGGAATAAACGAGAGTAGACTGCTGTGTAGAAGTGCGCCAACATCGACTGCTGCAGATTGATCTTCAGCTGCCACAAAAAAAAAGGTCTGCTGTGCCCTTTAAATGAGGTAGTCGATGTTTAGCCAGTACAGGTGATCAGGGGGTCTGAGACATCCTTCCCTAAATGTACCTGTTGCTTCCTGTTAAAGAGGAAATTTGTGATCCACTGGCTATTAGAGAAAGAATGTTGAGCTTAGTTGGGTTAGTTTATTTTATAGCAGTACCGGATGGATAGTATTGAATGCGGCACTGAGGTCCACAAACAATACCCTGGCATAGTTACCAGGAGAGACAAGATGATGGATGAAGTGAAGTGCCATGATGATGGCCCTATAGGCAAACTGCAGAGGGTCTAACACAGAAGCAGTAATGGTCTGTAGTTGGGATAAGTCGCTTAAATGTCTTCATTACTACAGAAGTCAGGAGCATTTGGTCTGAAGACACTGAGTCCAGTAGCTTGCACTTTTTGGGAGGTGGAAATGATGATGGACTGCTTATAGCATGCTGCCACCTGGAGTGTCCCCAGCAAGGTTTTCATCTTATATACTGTATTCAAAACTATTCCTTGTGGCATCCCTTTAATAAACCAGGATAAGTTGGAGAAGATAGTATGGTCTTGAAGATGTAGGGATTATAATACACTATAGCTTTTAATTGTGTAGTCCACCAGTATCAGGTTTTGCTTGACAAAAAAAGTTTCATTGCCTATTGCATGAACCAATTTGAAATAAAACATCATAGACCTTGACACTTGGTTCTCATAAATCCTTTTTAGTTGGGGTTTCTCAGAAATATTATAATAGAAGTATTATTGTAAATATCCACTGTATACACAAGCTTTGTTTATTATCCGAGATGCAACAAGATTGGCTAGAATGGAGCCTGACTAGTGTTTATTCCTCTCAGGCTTATCCAGTGCGCCGCACACAGATGAATTCACAGAGCCTGGACTCCAAATGGAGTGAATTTTGAAAAGCATGTGTGTGTTTTTGTAGGCATTTGAAAATGAGACAAAGCTGTGTTCAACAGTGTTTTTCCTTCCTGAAGTGGAAGGGCTATATAGTTTGTTGGAGGTGTGTGTGTGTGCGCGTGTGTGTGGAGCGAGTGGTGGTGAATGGATGTGCCTCAGAGGCTTTAATAAGGTGTCACAGTCAAATGTGAGATGCTGCTTGTTAACAGCGCTGCCTCTCGCCCAATGACAGGCTGGGAAGTCAACTTTCCTTGACTCACGTGGGCGCATATTGTCGGTTGCCAGGTCAGGCTGGAGCAAAAAGCAGAATGCTGAAGCGTACACATGCATAGAAAGGCGATTCACAATTGCAGTACTTATTTAAAACAATGGGTATTGCGAATTGGGTCCATAAAAAGTCATAAATGATGCCACACACAGTAACACAGATTTTTTTCCCCCCTCTCTGTGACCTGAAATAGCAAGGAACGGAATACAGAGGAGTCAGATGACTGAGATAATTAGTGCAGAAGGTTTGCTGGGGCTTTAGTTGGCTCATTTCCAGTCATTTTTTCAGTTTTTCTGTGTTTGGGGAACAGTATTAGCCTAAAGCACACTTTAAAGAGGTAAATATGAGTCATAGTAGCTGATTGGAGACTCTCTATTAGCATATAGCCAGCCTCAGTGTCAGGATTGTTGCTCCCCACTTGTGTAGGGCTTACAGCTACTGAACATTTATACAGTTCTTAATTACAGGCAAGAAATGGGGCAATATAGTGAACCCCCGCCTACCGCGGGGGTTACGTTCCGGCGCCTCCCCCGCGAAAGGTGAAACCCGCGATGTTGCAACGTTACATTAATTTTATTATTTATATATATTTTAAGGCTTAATAAACTCTTCCCACACTCTTATAAACACTTCCCATGCTCTTAAACACTTTCTACACTCTTAAACATACATAATTTTAATAACATATAAAATCCTATATCGGGCACTGACCAGATGAGATGAACGGTCACTGAGCCAATCAGTGCCCAGGATACACAACAAGGCGCTCTCTGGTTGGTCGCCTCCCATCCAATAGTGTGTCGTGTACAATCTCACGTGGGCAAACTAGCTCATGTGTAGTCAATACAAAGCGGAAAACAACCAAGAGGGTTTAACCGGCGGAAATGGCGACGGGGAAAGCGTACGGGAAAGAGGCGCAAAACTCACGGTACCTGAGGAGCTGAGTGCTGAGGAGATGGACTCTCAGGATATGAAGCTACTGGACTGGAGCTATAAGAGCTCATGGACACGAAGCGAAAGCACCAGTGATGTCATTTCCTGTTTACAACCGCTGTAATCTATCCTAACGCTCCCTCGCAATCACCTGACTGGTCCACTTGATTTTATTATATAATATATGAATATTAAGTCTTTATAAACCATTTCCACTCGCTTATAAACACGCCCTATGCTCTTAAACACTTTCTACGCTCTTAAACATACATAATTTTAACAAATAAAAAATTCTACATGCGTACGTACTGCTGGTGAGGTCACTTCCTGATTACTAGCTGAAGCGGAAGTAGCTTACACAGCCACTTTCACTTTTCATCCGCTGATGAAATACAGTGCATACTGTTTTATTTTGATTTAAATGTTCTTTTAATGTTTGAATGAACATTTTTGAAATAATATTTTATATTCCAGAGTACTGCGAAAGCCAAAAAATTCCGCGAATCAAAATGTGAAAATCTGCGATGCACTGAACCCGCGATAGGTGAACTGCGGTATTGCAGATGTTCACTGTGCATTCAGCCTTGTTGCTGCTAAATGACTGAATGTGTTAATGTGTGGTTGGTTTCTGACGGTGATGTAACTTGGTCATAACAATAGTGCTATTCAGTGTCATCGAGTAAGACGATTATTATGTGGTCAGAAATTCATTTCAGCTGTGCAGGATTCACATTATAGTAGTATTACACATTTGTTTCCATCTAGAAATTGTTAAATTAATCTCTTGGGACCTATTCTTGCTAAATTAAATTTGTATTAAAGTAAGCAGAGTAAATTTCATAATTGTGAAGTGGAGGTTTTTTTTTTTTGTATGCTTAATTTTGAGGGTTTGTATTTTTCACACCCATCTATTCTCACCCATCTATCACTTCATATTATTAATGCAAAATACTGCTTGTGATCTGTTTAAGATTCTATTTAAGATTCTGGTCCCTCTGGTGTTGAGATGTGACGCCCAAAATTTCTCTTTCTTTCAGCAGTTTACTTTTTTTTTTTTTTTTTTTGAAAGAATTCTTTAGGAGAAGCAGTTGTGGTTTAGACAGTCCAAAGTAACATGGAATCACTTTACAATTATGTATTGTTTTGATCCATTTCCATTTAATACATGATCAGTGTATTTGTACAGAGTCATGCTCAGGAGTTCCTCCTAACATCCAGAAAGCTGTTATTCCTCTTCATATGTTTTCAACTAGTGTAATTATTATTCAGTGTCGTCAATGCTTTACTGACAGGACTGACATGCAATTTCATGTGTTGATATTCATCCCTAGCTAATTGACAAATGCACAGTTTATCATTACGCCTCTGCGTAAGATACTGTATCTTTACAAGACCTCACTACTGAGTGGGCAGGCTTTTTGCTTTTCCTAAGCTTAGTAAGACTGCATTTAGTTTAAATGCTCTAGGAATTGTAAAGCAAATGTATAAGTTTGGCACAGTGCCAGTTGAGTGTGGCTTTTTGATGCTGTGTGAGGGTTTTATTAGAATGTTATGTTTGTATCATTTGTATGCATGCTTAGTGTAATGGTGTGCTAAATCCATTAATAAAGGGGAAAAATGACGGTGAATTAAAGAATTTTTTACCTCCAAATGGCGAACGCCTTATATTTACGCAAGGTAAATAACCTAACTAATATGTAAATACATCAAATTGCATCTCCATCCTGACTAGCTTTCTGTGTACAGATAAAAATATTTAAGATCCCTCAAGGGTAAATGGCACTTTTAATTCACATGGTAGCTTGACCAATTAATTATTATAACGATTTTAGTCATGTCGCCCCTGGAACACTTGATAAGAATCAGTGGGCTTTTGTTGTAATGTAGGAGTCTTGCCTGGCAGCAAATGGATGTGAGACTAATCCATGAATATTTGAGCAGTTAATGGCTCTTGCATCTGAAATAAATGCGCTCCACCTCCCCCCCCACCCACACTGCAAGGTGTTGGTTGCCCTGATGCCTGTGGGTTAGAGATGCATCATCAGCTATGGATAAGGGCTAATAAGCCCCACAGTCTCTCATCAAAAATGAATGACCCTTATCTGCAATTAAAAATGAAACCCAGTTTGATGTTCTCACAACAAACTGTGGGGATGGGGATGATTCTGTCTCCTCAAGTGTCAACTATTCATTGTGACTCATTAGCAGGAGATGAGGACTGATTCTATGGAAACAGATGTATTTTTGTGTGTGGAGATGCAGTCAGCCTTGTTGTGGGAGTAGCCATATGTCCAAAGTTACTTCATTTGAAAATGACTGGCTTTGGGCTTTAACCGAGTTTACACTGGCATCAAACAAATGTATTCATCAACATTCACTGGTATGTTTATGTGCTTGGTATTTAAGGCTATATGGATGTAAATAGATGTCATTAATAGCAATAACATTGCTTTGTTATTTAACTTTTATGTTAATAGTAGGAAAAAATCTGATGACATAGTAAGTTGGTATTTGTCATTATTTGAGTAACCATATAATCAGCCATAAAGTAATGACAGATATGAAATGTCAGATGGTACAAGCATATTGTTGAAGCTCTCATTGTGTTGGGTAACAGTTAATATATGAGGGCCATGTGTACATGGACGGTTGTATTTCTACCTAGTTTCTGTATGTTCTGTAACAAAGGTTGGCTGCTTTAAATGAGGATCAGTGCTTGAGGAGAAATTTAATAATTATTGAACAATGGCCCTCTGTTTTTTAGGTCATACAGAATTTTGCAGACTTATGTAGGACACAGTGTAGTCTTCTGTCTTACTCAGGAAATGGAGAATTTTACCTATGTCCATACCGAACCCTTGCAACTCTTTATACAAGATGGCTATTGTATTACTGTTTAAATCTGCAGCTGATACAACAAATAAATCAATATAACAAACATTAAGTAAGGGATGTAGTACAATTTACTGTTTATAATTTTTATTTTGCAAAACATTCACAGGTTCTGAATAAGATTTTGCTGTCAATGTAACGTTTTCACAACACCAGCAATTACAACATTTGATCCCAAAGGGGAATAACATTTGCACATGCATTATGTATTTCAACCTGTTGATCAGACATCACAGTAGTTGTACCTATATTACTAGCTCTGAACTTGAACGTGAAATGTTTTCTATAATACATTGCAGTTCAGAAACCATTATCCATTTGCTCTTTAGTCTTACTTTAAAAAAGCTAGTTTGTGTCGAATTAAAAATTAAACAGAGTATGCCAGAAGAAACACAATACATAACACCTCTTTTTACTTGTCAAGGCTGGTTAGTGGGAGTTGGAGGAATGCAGAAGCAGCATAAATTGCAAAACGTTCTCTTAGAAATACAGTGCAGGTCCTGTGCTGATGGCTGAAAACATCAATGTGGGTTGATTGGTACTTGTGCTGGTTTGGGTCACTTGACAAAGTGCAGAGCCTCGCACTGCACTACCGATCCTCGGCTACTGTCCAGGCAAGTGAGCAGGCGGAAGCCCGCTCGAAGAGCCATCATGACCGTTTCAAGCTTGAGCGTTTCCAGAGTGCACAGGAAGGTGCTGTCCTCCTTGAGCACGAGACGTGAACCCTGCTCGGACTTGATGAAGTGCCGGAACTGGATGATGTTTGACGAGACGACAAACTCTTCGGGGAAGCCATCCAGACGACTTTTGGAAATCTGGACCAGGCGTGATTTGACTTTCTCAATGAAGGTTGCATCGCTGCAGTAGACCTTGAGGCCGTGTGAACGCTCGTGGCTATCGGTCACCTCTAGGAAGGCAGGCTCACGCTGACCTGCCTGTTGTTGCTCCCACTCTTGAAGCGCCTGGGCCAGTTCGCTCAGCCGGTAGAAGTCGGCCTCGCGCCGTAGAAGTGCCAGTTCCTTGAAGTCATCTGGCAGGATCAGCTCTCCCGTCCTCAGGAAATTCAAAATGTGACGGAAAACTGGCCCATCACGGTCAATAAATGTGTTGCCCATGGAGTCTACATGCTGCACGGCTTTCTTACCACTGACAAGCTCTTCGAGTAGAGAGCCAGGGTGTTTGGCTAGAGTTTGCCGTTGCGCTGCATACAAGTAACCCCCCACATTGAGGGTGATGGTGCCCGAGGAGGGCTTCTTAAAGCTCTTGCTGGGCTGCAGCAAGTCCGGATTGATCTGCCTTAGCTCGCTTTCCATCCTTCTGAGATTCCATTCCATGCCGTTTCCTGAGCCCAGTCTGACAGAGTGTGTGGGGGGAGGAGTGTGTTTGCGTGTGTGCGGGCGAGCAAGCAAATAGCAGCGGCGCTGGCATTGAGCGCGGGAGCACTCAGCCCTGCCAGCAAGTGCCGAAGCCTTTCGCAGCCACGCAAACACACATGCAAGAGCATGCAAGCGCGGTCACAAACGCTTGCACACTTACAGGAGGAGGAGGGCTGATAAGGGTGGGCTTGTCGACGTCAGTGGAGAAGGGGAGATTGGGGGGGGTGAGCGAGTGCGCGTGAGCGTGCGCAGCCCTGCCTCCCCTCCACTTTAAAGACTGGATTTAATCACCTCTCCACTCCGATGTGCTCCCCCGCTCTGGTTCAGCAATTAGCACTCATTCGGCTCTGATGAAAGAGATCATCAGCTGGGCAGCAGCTTGTAAGCTCAGGGGACTTGTCCAAACAGCACAGATTTAGCTTAATACATTGGGTTATACTAAGCCAATGGAAATGTTGGATGTATTGATGTTAGTTTATACACATTTTGGTTCTCTTTTGTCAGACTCCTCTCTTTGGAAGGCCATCTGTTCTTATTGTGTACTTGTAGCAACTATTGGCAGCTTTATAAATAAACACGGCCAGATCGAGAACAGCGCATTGGCATCTTTATGTAAATGACTTGTTTCTCATCTTTTCAGAAGGCATAAGTGTAGCCAATGCAACACACACTTTAAGGGGTCTAAAAGAGAAAGGCTGTTCTCAGATAATCAGTTAAAGTAGAGACTTGGATTCATAACTATGCAACTGATAAGGAAATAGTTGGCATGGAATTGACCTCAAGCTGCCTCAGAATATGTTAGTGTGTCATTAGTCTATTAAAAAAAAAAACCCACCAGGATTACGACTCAATATTTTTTCTAATATTACCATAAGAATGTGGGCAGACAATAATAGACAGCCTAAGCAACGTCTGTTTGTCGCTAAGGAGACATGTCTTTATACAGACCGTTGTGTTAATGTGCGTCTGGCGTCATTCTCTGCACTTGGCCATTGAGGCTGTGTCTGTCAACAATGACAAATTCAGTCAGTTTTTGCCCTGGGTCAAGAGAGCTGAGCTCTTTGGCATCAACATGACAATTGTGTTCTGTTTGACAGCAGCAACAAGACTATTCTCCTCGAATAGGATAGAAAGTATAACTTCAAGGTTGCAGTCACTGTTAATAATAACGTAACCACTATATAATTTTAAAACCATGTAGGATTTGTGTAGTCATTTCTAAATTCTGTTGTTTTAGACACTAAGTGCATCTTCATTACCTAATCCACAGTGATCTTTTGTTCGCTTAAAGTAATGAACAGCTTTAAGACATGCACCTTAAGAGCTTTAAGTGCGAAGAAGTAACATTTCTCAAGTGCCTTTCTTTAGCTTTAAAGGAGAGCAAGTTGCAATTGGCATGTCACAAAGGAGACATTGAAATTCAACAGGAAAATAGAGTTCACACATTTACAAACAAACAATTTCATTAGAGTATTGAAAAAGAGGATTGGTATAGGTGCTGGATAACATTGGGAAAGCTGAAGGAGTAATGATTGTGATACGGTATCAACAAAAAGAAAAATAACATTCAAAACAGGGTTAGGGTTAACTACCATCGATGAGCACTTACAGTTGTGGTCAAAAGTTTACATACACTTATGTATGATACACTTGTATATTTTTGACCCAGCAGATGTGATCACTTTTTTCTGTTAACCCATAATAAAGTCATAAAAGAACCAAACTTCATGAATGTTTTTTGTGACAAAGAAGTATCTGTTCTAATCACACTATCAGAGTAAAATCAGAGTTGTAGAAATAGCGGGAAACTCGAGAGCCATGATATTATGTTCTTTACAACTGTATGTAAACTTTTGACCACAACTGTATTTACTGTAGGCCAGAGTACAGTGGAAGACGAGGGAGTTGTCCTAGAGACAGGCCACCGCTTGAAACATAATACTGAGCAGTGCGGATGCATTTCTTAAATTGATGTAGAGTGTTTGAACCACGCATGTGCTTTATCTGGGGGAACCATGAAAAATACAGAATGTCTAGTTTCTTTTATAGGAGCCAAAGACTTTACATTACTTGCCCAATTTAAGTCCTAGCTTAAGATTAAGAGTTATTTGACATCCATATTTGAATTTGTTTGCTTTTTCTAAGTGTCTCATTCTATTCAAGTACACACGAGCTTGGTTCTTGACAGAAAAGAACTGCTCAGAATTGTTGCCAAGATAGCCGCCAAACGAACAGACTTTAGTAGAAGGGCTTTGGTGATACTATGGACGAAGATTTTCTTTTTAAGTTAATTATGAATTTTACTTACTGGGATTTATTTGACTTATTTTGTTTGGGGGCTACCATGGCAGGCATTCCAAAAGACTATTTCTCCTAAGATTCCTCTGGTAATTATTTAAAAAACAAAACAAAAAACCCAGCATGGGGTTTGTGGTAAATGGCAAACAAATGGCAATGCAGGATGAATGTGCTGCCATTAAACTCAGCCACTACAAATGACCTAACAGTTTACACATTCGTTCATTTATCCTCAGTCACTTCACCCTGAGCAAGGTTGTAGTGGATCAATGAGAGAACATTCTGCTTGAGGCAGGAACACACTCTGATTAGGACTCCAGTCAAACACAGGGCATCATGCACCCACGCGTTCTCGCGCACATTCACACCTATGGGCAATTTACAGTAGTGACTCTACCTACCAACATGTTTTCTGGATGTGGGAGGAAACAGGTGAACCTGGGATCAGTGGTGGGGGGGCACCGGCAAACAGCTCCGCCACAATCACCAGTTGATCAGTGTCTTTTTTTTTTTTTTTTTTCTTTTTCTTTTTTCTTTCTTTCTTTCTTTCACAGTTTAGGCACATAATTCATTATTGGACATTCTCCAGCCAAAATATAAGATGCCCAAAAGGGTTCATTTCAGATCATTAAAAACACTATTTAGGGGCACAAGACCTTGGGCTACTGATCAGAAAGTCATCAGGTGTTTTTATGGCTTCACTACTGAGAACTGGATGTATTATATTTTTAAGTTGTTGGTCAATCAGCGCGTCTGTCCTCTACATCAAGAATGAGTGGTTGAATGTTTGAAGAATTTATATGAAATTATCACTGTAACCAGCAGATAAACTGATGAGATTTTGGAATCGATCTTGAACTAGTTTTTCTCCAATAGCTTCTTTCCTCTTTGAAGTATATTTGAAGTGAATTTCAGACACACACATTATTTACAAGAAGGACTAGTCTTGTACCGAAGGCATCCTTGGTCCTATTTGCTTCATTCCAACCTAGATGAATGTTTAATACTCCCTTCTAACAGTATGTAGCGGGAGATTTGTGTCCCACCTCTACTCAGTTTTCAGACAGTGCTAAGGCACTGTAACAGTGTCCAGCTCTTATGAAAGTGCTGATGGTTTAACAGTAATGTACAGCCCTTTGTGAGCATGAAATAATTAGCTCATGCTTACAGAAAGCCTTTTTAAAACCACTAGAAAGATAGACATACTTTATGTGGAGAGGCACTTGATGATGACTTTTACAGTAAATGTTAAATTCATGCTCTCTACTTTGCATATGCATATTCTGTATATTAAAGCATAGGATTGTGCCATTCTAAGTATTACCCTAGATTTAAAAACTGGTACAGTGGTATGCGTAACAGCTCTTCAAAGCTGTATTTAATTACAGCTGTCAGGGGGGATGTTCTCGAATCACTGTGTATTGTGATAGCTTTCACAATGCATATCATGAATATGAATATTAACCTATTGTGTTACAAAGAGAAATGTAGTGAAAACGTTCAGCTAAAGTTATTTCTTCAGTACTTTCCCTTTCAATGGAGTACCTACATAACCAGATGTCACTCTAATTTTAAATGTTTTTAAGGGTAATTGATGATAATTATAGTACTCAGCCATTATGTGCCATGCCAAGATTTTCTATAAATGGTAACTCTGTTTAATTATTCATAGTTTGCTAAGGTGTTAGTTAAATCACTTGATTGGCAGTTGTTGGGGGAAAGACTTTTACATGAGACATTTGCCATTTGGAACTGCAAATTACAGTTGACCGTCATTGCATAACATGGAGGTGGTGGGTGGCAACAAGAGTTAAGACGTTCTAAAGAAAATGTCACACAGATGATAAAGCTTGCCTCCACCTTTTCCAACCTAGATCGCTCTGATGCCTGTGGTGTTTTACAACAGTGTTTCTTTCATAAACCCTCTCCTTTTTCCAGTTCTATATGGAAGAGTATGGTTGACACCCCGCCTTCTCTTCAGCATCCACCGGGTTTGAGATTGAAACACAAGAGAGCAATATTCACAGTTAAAAGTGGGTGCCAAAAACAATCCAAAGTGAGAAATTGTCTCTCCGATTAACTGCAAGGCATAAATAACCCACTGAAAAATTCACCACAAAGCTGTGTATGTGCTATATATTTTACAAAAAGACATAACTGAATTACTTGGTGGGGATGATGGGGAAGATGTATCAGATTGCTCTGAAATGCTTGTCTTTGGCAGTCATATGCAAATGAGCTGAGAGGTCTGGGGATTTATGGCGCTGGTGCACACAGGTTGGTATAAGTGGGGGTTGAGAGCGAGAGAGAGAGAGCGAGAGAGAGAGAGTGTGTTTGTGTGGATGGCTCTGGATGTTTGGATGTTTTGAGCCCAGGCAAAGCAGAGTAGATTGTAACCTGTGAGGGGGTGGAAGATTGACCTCTAACCTTGCCAACATCTCAGCAGCGGTTTGGCAGCCCACAGCCTACACCACCTCCAACTCCATTCAGCATGAAGGTGAATGCCTCCTGCTACATAACTGGAGGTTTTTCGGATATTGTTTCTATGATCATTCTTGTGTAACATTAAAGAGCATGAGCAGTCAGGTGTTGTTTTTTTTTTTTTTTTTGTTTTTTTCTCAAATCCAAACCGCATGGCCTCTTGTGCTCCTGAACCGTGTGTTACTGTGAGGCAAATGGATGCTTCAAAATAGAAGTGGGTGTATTTATTAAGTCACTCCAACTAGTTCTCCTGCACTCATCAGTCAGTAATTGCTAATAATTGTGCGCAAGACCGGTGATGGATTTTGTGGGTGAAATTGCTATGCTGTTAAAAGGTTTTCTGTTGGACCAGAGAGCCTTCAAAACCATGACCTTTTGTGATATTGTTTGATGCATGGACACATACTTTTTAGCTAATATTAAAGTACTTAATCACAAGATTACAGATAAACAGACCACACGGCACTGTAGACAAGGGCTTCACACTAAGAAAACAAGAATGCATATGTATCAACTAAACGTATAGACAGACTTGTTTGTGTGTGTGTGTATACAGTGGGATGTGAAAGTTTGGGCAACCTTGTTAATCTTCATGATTTTCCTGTATAAATCGTTGGTTGTTACGA
>JAQLOM010000034.1:12715265-12728971 GCA_030068315.1 Chrysichthys thysi
CAGAAAAGCCTCAAAAGCAATGGCCCCCACCTCTGCTGCTTCCTTCCAATGCCCCCACTGTCCCCGAGTGTGCACATTAGGAATAGGCCTCATCTGCCACACTCAGGCCCACCAGCGGAGGCAGCACAACTCTTGACATCTTCGGAAACAATATATAAACATATGCACTTGTAGATATGCTTATAGATTAATAAGCTTGTAATTAGACACTATATACTGTGAAGCTTCTTTGTGACAATGTCCATTGTTAAAAGCGCTATACAAATAAAATTGAATTGAATTGAATTGAATAAATGCCATTCTTCTAAAAGATAATACCTTGGGGAGTTTTTTTTTATGATTATGGTGATGCTGTTTCACACATCCAAAGTCTATAATGTGCCTTAATTGTTTAATAGGGTGTAGATTTGGTGACAGTAAAGGCCATTCCATATAATTTACATAATTTTTTACCTTCATCAAACTATTCTGTCAGCACTCATACTCTGTTTGTGTAGACATTGTCATACTTGAACAGACCATTCCAATCAAGGTATAAACATTTCATGATAGGATGAAGATGATCAGTCAGAATAATTTTGTACTGATTTAATGACTGCATTCTTCCCTCTAAAGGGACAAGTGGACACAAACTATGCCAGCAAAATGCCCCCTACACCATAACAGAATTGTTGTATTTGTTCCCTTGAAATTTGCCACCTGCACATTGGATACTGATTTTTATTTTTTTAAACTATATATAAATTACTGTGCACATTTTTCAGTATGCAGTGAATCTTAGGACTTGCGCATTTTATGGCATTTTCTGTATTGTTAAGGAAAATGATGAGAAGATACTGAACAACCAAAATAACCTAATTTTCATTAGTGTTCCTTCCCTGAGCCGAAATATCTAAAAGACATGAGATGGAAACTCAATTAGTGTATCCCCTCTGTGAGACCATGAGGGCTCGTCTTCAAATAAAAGATGTTCTGAGACATTGTAAAAGCAAAGTGACTTCATTGTACCTTTTGAAGAGTCTGTTCTATTTCTGTTTATTACTCATCTTCCTCCTCCTATCCACCATCTGAGGATCGCAAATATACACATAGAAAGGATAACGAATCAGAAGCTCAGCTAAAATTAAAAGAAGTAATTTAAAAAAAAAAGCCCACTTTGCTGGAAAACATCGCTGGAAGGTTTGCTGCAAAATTGTATTTATGAGTCTTTTTATTTAAAAAAAAGCTTTATTGTTTATATTGATAATGTGAATGGCTTTGATGATTGTTCTTTAATGGTTACATATAATAGATGAAATAGATTAGCAGAAAGGCAATAACAAAATTGCAGTAAGAGAGATAAAAACTTTTTTTGTTTTCTCATTCTAAAGATTTGTAAGTTATTTGAATGAAGCAATCCCCAGTAGTTGCTGGTATTTAGTTAAAAAATTCTGCAAGGGTCCTTTAGCCTCAGCAGTTGCTGCTACCACAATGCGCAGCCACACAAAAAGAAGGGCAAGACAGAAAGAAGAAGGAATTTTTGATAAGCCTAGAACACATAAGAAGGCACGAGGCAGAATGCCAGCTATGCGGAGCATTCACAACAATGTGTAGTGTCACTGGCAGGCCCGCACAAAAGCACCGTTCTCTCAGCTGTCAAAGCCGCCATTGTGGCATCAGGCGAACAGAACCAACCCGCCACAGCCCATTATCACTAGTACATTCCTCTCATGTTGCCCCCTGACGCAAAAGGCAGCATGCTTCCCTCCATTCAAGCTCCGTCCCTTTTCCACTCCCCTCTTTCTACTGTCTGTTCGGTGCTCCTACCCCCAGCTGGCGCAGAGAAGCTCGGCAGAAGATACCAGAAAGAGTCTGGTATGTCACATGCAGTGATTGGCCCTCAGCACCTGAGGAGGACACTGAGCTCTTACAGTGATGTGACACTTGATGTGTCCTGAAGGAATGACACCTCCCGGGGCTCGGTGTCAGTCAAGCGTGGGAAGCACCAGTCGACATGAGAACACCACCCAAAAAGCCGCACCGCAGCAAAGATTGTAATCTCTTTGAGGGAGAAGTGGGATAACAAGGGCTTTATCTCACTTATCCTGCTTCTGCCACAAAGTAGTGCAGTGTAGCCCAGCTGAGAGCAGCTCCTTAACAGGATAAGATGGCTCTGGGACCTGTGGGGAAGTGATACAAATTGGTAGCTAATTCCATTGTCCTGCCACTGCCCGACCATTGTCCTGCCATCCATTTACAGTCTTCGACGGAGGCAGGCTTGTTCTGTCTGAGGCTCAGCAGGCTTGCTTGTTTAGGACTTGGCCTGCCTGTGGATAGGCTCATATGGGCTGGCCTAAACCTGCTGGGCTTGGGCAGGGTCTAGATCAGCTCTCCTGCTAGGCATGGCTCAGGCTGAGCGAAAGGATTCTTGGCCCAACTTCTTTACACACTCACTGCACCTACCCAACTTCCTCTGGACTGATTGACAGGTGTTTCAGGGGGCTGCCATCAGAGAGACATTTTACATATGTGAAGTGCCTCCCCTCATCATGTCTTCCCTCCTCTGCTAATCAGTGTGATGCATGATGCAAGTGGCAAGCACTATGCCTGTCAGTAACGCTGAAGTGTGGCTAGTTAATTTTAATAACATTGAATTTGCGTAAATGTAGTAAAGTTGGACTTTCTGTGTCTGTATCTTTGCCTCACTTAAATTACAGATTGTTTAGTCTGGACAGGGAATAAAAATATATGTAAAAAAAAATGAGATGAGATTTATTAGTTTGCTCAGTGTTGGATACGGTGCAGGTGGTATCCCAGGATTACATGTTGCATTAACAGATTAGACACTTGCTTCATCTGAATGGTCATGGGTCAGTACAAAAGGGATGGCCCCACATACCTTGTCCAGTTGGGGACAATTGTGTCAGGTAGGGGTTAAATCTCTAGCATGGCTTGGAATGTGGAGCAGTGAATTCATAACTGTATTAATGTAAATCAAAGCAAGTTGTATATTAGGGACTTTAAATTGTATATTAGGGACACAACTGGTGGATGAGGTTTGGTCTGCCTGGGTTTTAAGACTAAATTTTTTTCATTTTTATAAAGTCAGTATATTGCTATATGTCCTATAGTATAGTCACATAAATCTATCCGACACGGTCATTGGGGTGAATGTGTTAAATATCGATATGTACAGTATATTATGGGTCTACTTCCCTTACATTTTCATAGACGTAATCTGTCTATCTATATATTAATGCACTAAGGAAGTCTTAAGGATTAAAGGTGAAAAGGAAAGCGCTGCACTATCAGTCAGGTCTCACCGATCAGTGTAATTGGGAACGTGACATGATTTTGACGGATCGTTTCCTGTATGAAGACTTGGGTCTGTTCTAACTCAATTAGTTGACAATGGCCACGTTTGAAGGGAGAGGACTTTCAGTAGTGCTATTGTGTGAGGTCCTTTGCTGTTTGTGTGTTTAGGCTGATTCACCACAACAGGAGTCTGTCAGAAAACAGCAGGTCAATGGCAAGGAAAGAAACAGGCCTTAGAGAATTCAACTGGTAGAAACACTCATAGTCTGAGGATGCATAGGAACACACAGGACTGCAATTCTCATAAGTGTCTTTCTCTCTATCTTGAATCTGTAACATCTGTAGCTCAAACACAGATAAATACAATAACTCTTACCTATTTCCTTGTCATTACAGGCCCTGGTGTGTGCTCTTTGAAAGAGTAAAGCAGTAAAGTCAAACAATATAGAATACACAAATGTGGTCTCTGGAGCAATTAATTTTTTTCCCACCTGGCCTGAACTCAGGCTTCATTATTTTTGGTTTATTGCTAACATGGTGGAATATGAGGCATAATGATTCTCATTGCTGTAAAACAGCCTAACAACAGGTGCAGCATCTTGAAGGATAAAGCATTTAATAGATGTCTGAAGAGATTATAAGTCTCATTAGGGCCAGTTATCTCGCAGAGTTTGCCTTAAGGCTGTAATAATCCTGCAAGGCCTTTAACCTGGGCAGCATTAATTTGCTTTACCTTGTTGTTCACAGGGGAAATTCAGAGCAGTAATGAATGATCCATCTGCATGCTTTGGCAGAGCTGTGCTTTGTTTGGACTATTACACATTTAGCTGTGCTGAGGAGGTGTAAAATGTAGGTGTGAGAGAACAGCATGAATCAGGTGTGCAAGATTCCTCTGGCTGTGACATGTCTGAAATCTCCTCAGCCACAGCTCCAATGCAAATACCTGTCTAGATCTAACAGCTTTCTAGGATGCACCCTCAGTTAGCAGGATATAAAATGTGTTGCTGCAAAATATTGACTTGGATAAAGTATGTCAGTGGGCTATTGAGTGCAGAAATAACATTTAATCCCTACAGGGCCAAGCCTATTGGCCATCAAAAGCGAAAGAGCAGTCTTAATTTTTCTTCCTTCTTGGCCACTGGACTAATTGGCGGTTTTAGGTGGACTTCAAATACAGCTACAGCTGTTGACTTTGCTGTGGTGAAAAACAAACGGCCGTATAGTTGAGGGCCCAGCTCATGCAGAACACACTAATTTCTTTGTGAGCTCAGGAAGCCTGTGGCAGAGCCGAGATTGAAATGCACAACATGCCAAACAGATGTACGGTCTCGCACCGAGGCCCACACGGATCGCTGCCAAGCTCCTGAGCCACAGAAACAGGTGGAGGGTGCCCACTAATCTCTTATTAAAATGGAGAAGTATTCAAGCTATGCCTACACTGGGCTGTGTTATTCTAGCCTTTGGCTTAGCATTGCCTCTCATTACCTTGTAGTTGTGCAACACTCACTCACTCTATTAAATGTTTTTTTTTGTTTTTTTTGGGAAGGAAAGACAAATGTCCAATTATTCCCTAATTTGTATTGGATTGACACTTTGTAATAATTGTGCCTTTTTCCCACTTTAATAATCATATAGTCAAACAAATAATATTTTGTAGACTGAAATGAATCATACATTTCATAGGATAGGAAATAAAGCTGCTGTCATGAAGTATGCTCTGCTCTGTGCAATAAGCAGTAAGTTGTGTTTCTGGGAGGAGTAAGTGGCACAAGACATACTTGAATGAGAACAGGGGCTGGTCAGTGTTACTGGTCTGTGTGAGAGGAACGCCTGCTTGCTCCCACCTGCTCCTGCTGTAGTCCATCCATTAACAGGCCAGACTTTGTTTAGACATGGCTAGTGGAAGTTGAAGTGCAGGCCTTCTAATGAATCTCTTCCTCTCATCAAATGACCACGGGGCCCAGCGATTAGCACCACTAATGAAAATATTTGGCATGCTCAGACTATATCCAGGCCACTCTCTTACACTCAGGCATGTAATTCAGAAACTGAAGACATTATGGAAGTGTGTACTGAGAATGCAAAAAAAACATTCTCATTTTATCATTTCTTAATTATATTTGACATGTAAGTTGTATCCAAAATGAATTAGAGATTATGGTCAGAAAAAATAAATGGGAGTTTTGCTTGAAATTAGTATTGCTGTTTTGTTTAACAATCAGATTATTGAAATGAATTACTTCTCAGTGTTGAAAAACAATGTGTCGGTTGGTAAAGTAGCTGGGAAGTTCATTTGTGTGCATTGTGTGGCCATGAATGGATTCATCCTAACATGAGCATGAGCTCTGATTTCACTAAATTAGCATCATAAAATAAAATGCTTAGTAAATCAAATTCCCAAATATCTAGAGTCAGAGCTGTGCATTTATATGAAGCAGGATTAATAAACCAGAAGTCTGTTTTGCTTTTTTTTACCATGTACATGGGATTCAAGATGAGTTAATGACAAGGTGCATCTTTATGGGAACGAAAGCAAATAAATATGATAATGCAAAGTGAAATGGTGTAGTAAATACTTAAGTCAGTGCAGTATAATTACTAACATGAATAATACTGAATTAATAAGTAGAAACACTGAGAAATTCATTACGCAGTAAAAGAAAAGATGCTGCCACATGCAGATTGTATGGAATTTTTTTAACAAATGCTTTATTATCTGATACGTTATTCCACTGTCCCTATCCTCTTGCTGATATGACTGCACTGAGGCTACCCTCTATCCAAGAATAATAAATATTTGATCATATCATTAGGCTTTTATTGCTTAACATAAAATAGGGGAAGCCAAAGTGTCAGTAAATGCGAGGAATGCACTTTCATTACTCAGTGGGTGGGCAAGAGCTCTGCAGGTGGAGGGAGCAGAACGTGCTGATGGTTAGGATATTCCTAATTCCTAAAATTATAAACACTCATCATTGTTGACCTAAACATGTATTAAAGTCATGATTTGGTTTGATTAATGGCTCTGTCATTTGTCATCTGTTCCATTTACAGCCTACCATTACTGTACTAGAGCTCTGCAAATATGTTATTTTTTTAAGAAGTAGCCAAATAAGCAAATTGTGTACAGTCTAATGCTAGTATATTTTTGCACTTAGCTAAGTATAATATTTTCCTCAAATTATGCTGTAAGTGACTGTAAAATCCCTGGAGCCCAGCAGAGATTTCTATCATGATAATACGTACTATAGAAAAGTAGAAAGGCATGAGGTAATCAAATGACATGCTCAGTTTAACACAGCTTTCAAGGGTGTAAACATGTATTGTCTGAAGAAAATGGGCAACGCTTTTAATATCCAAACAGAACCAGAGTGCAGTGTTTTATTCTCAAGTGTCTTGCATGAGGAAACCAAATTAGTCAAAATTAGTCCTCCAAATTAGTAGAGAAATTGGCCTGTGGATGTTAGGGAGCAGATCAAGCTATAGGTTGAGGCTGACTTTATAACTGCCATATGGTCTTGTACATTCCTGAAAACAGAGGTGTGCCAAAGGGGTGTAATGAAATAGGGGTGGCTGTGTTTGTGCTGTTTCACATCCAGACAGCTGGTGTTGTGTTGGTGATTGTTACACTAATCATCTGCTCAATTACGCAGGAATGGTGCTGAGAGATGAGGGAAGGCTCCACTCTGCCCTTCCAGCACTCCAGCTCATCCCTGAGGAAAGAAAAGATGAACTACTTTCTCCAAGTTTTAGTCTTATTATATTCAGTTAAAATACTGCTCACTATTGTACAATAATGTGAACATATAGTGTTCTGATGATTATGTTTTCACAAAGATATTTTACTCCAGGAGATGTCTGGTACACTGACAGTTAATATTCTGCAGCACATATGCTCAGTGGTAAAGAATGACATTTGTATGTATCCAATAGTGAACCAAATTAATCAAAAATTATTAATAAAGTATATGTAATAAATATTTAAGTCATGCTATTGTGGGAGGTAAAAGTGAAAAACAGTGCATTGGGTTCACGTGGCTGTCTGTTTGAACAATTTCCCCTTCTCAGTTATAATAAGCTAGAGCTCTCTATATTGACAGTATCCATCTTGTAGTGATAACTCTATTAACGCTATTAACTATTAATGCTTTTTTTACATACTGTTGTACAATTTTTAGTTTTATCATGTGACTTATACATAGAATTTCATTAAGCATTAGATTTCTATATTTTTTTCAGTCTGAGCAATGTAACGTTCTTAATATTTCATAATGTCAAGAACTTGGAATTCTAAGGTTATATATGACAATTCTGTGATTACATTAGTTAATTGTTGTCACAAATTCTGGTCTTGATCTTAACAAAATTTTATGAACATATTTTCAGTTTATTCACTGGCCATTAACATTTTTTCCATTAACATTATGCCATTAATAGTTTTTCTTTGTTAGCTTATTCATTTTACAATGTGTTTTTCAGTACATATAGCATCCCAACTCTTATATCAAGTTTGTAAATATGGAACAAAAGAAAGGAAACAATTTTATCTTATTTTAGCATAAACAAAATTGGCAAAAACCTATCTTTAAAAACATCTTCCTGCTTATGGTTGGACTTTTTTTCCCACAGGAAGTAGCAGAGCTATTTTAGGCAACACCCTGCCATGGCACTGTCAACTGTCTGGTTTGGAAGTGCCTGCGGTGTGTCCAAAGGATATCGGTAGGAGCCCTGAGTGAATTAGCATATAAGTGCATTACACGTTAATGCAGGGGCTACAAACTGAGCTCTTTGATTTCTATGCTCCAAGCAGGAGCTGCATTTTTCCTATGGCTGGTTTCCTGAGGGAGGGACTGTGCCTGGAGAGCTGGCTGGGGGAGAAAGCTAGGTTCCTTGTATCCTACTAAAAATGCATTGGAGAAAGTGGAGCATTCTCTCCACAGAGCTGTAGACTTGGAGTCATCAGTGCTAACCAACTCAATTAAGAAAAAGAATAAAATATTGTTTTGAAAAGGCTGCTGAGGCCGCCTCATGTGCCTCAATCTTCGATGTTCATGTTTATTACATCAAATCAAATCCAATATTTTCTTAACATTTTATAATACAAAATGATTAAAATGAAAGCCTTGGACTTGGGTTAGGAACATTATTATAATCCAGTATATTGACAGTCTGCTCCAGAGATAGAATTATAAATACTGATTCATCCTTGATGAAAGACCTCAAATGAGTCTTGATGTAAGCCTTGAAACATTCCACTCCCATGAAGTCATTTGTATCAATATACCTCCTATATAGTTGTATCAAAAACAGCAAGTATTATTACAGAGGAGAGTTGTGGATATTTGTGTGGTGAGGGGTTCATTGTAGATGGAAGGTCTCTGTACTCCTCATTTATCTTGAGCTTCATCTCTTTTGGGGCCACTTGAAGAGCCCTCTTCCTGCACCTGAGCACAGGCCTTCTGTTCTCAGGACTCAGATAATCGAGAGTGGCAATTAGCAAAGCAGCAGTGCTTCAGATTTTTCTGTATTGAGCGGGTATGTTCATCTACTGGAGCTGATATTTAAAGACTTTTTTATTTCAGTGACCAAAGTAGCAATATTTTGCTATTCTCCAAACAGTTATTCAGGAAGAAAAACAAGGAATCGTTCAGTTATGAATATAGCTAAAGTCCAAATAGAGAGCTTATATACCCGTATAACATTACACTCCTTTAGCATAGTGAATAGCTTGAATTGAATGTAATAGCCATCTTGGACAAATGTGTCTACAGCTTACATAACATATTTCAGTCCTATCAATTTTAATGATGATCTCAGTCCTGGCATAAATATCTGACCTAAACACAATCTCTCTATTAGTAATGGCTTGGCTAATTCTCAGCAGCATAATCATCCAGAATATTTATTTTAATTGAAGAGACAGAATGACAGGTTCAGTCCTCAAGAGTCTAAAATGTCACAGTATAATCATTTACCATTAATGGTTGGTCCTGACACCTGGTCAGAGATTTCACTACCAGATGATGTGTGATGTTCTCGTTCCCAACATATCCAGCACGGATCCAACAGCTGGCTGAAAATAATACAGTTAATACATTTAAAGTTGTAGTTCTCCAAAATCATGTACAATTTCACACCAGAGCACATACTACACAATCTTTTCATTCTTGAGCTGAATTTAGGGTCATTCCTCTCCACATTTTGTCTGGGGAATCTAACTCCTCATTATAAATCATGTTGTCTGCTGTGGGTGTGTGATGTCTGTTAAAACTGACATAAGCTCACTAGATTTAGTTTTAACAGGAAATGCATTACAAAGTTCATATTTCAGGTCAAAAATATTGTCATTTCTAAAAATACAGCACATTTGAAAAAGCTTCTTAGTGTTAGTGGCTTGGTGAATGTGGGGCTGTCCTGCTGAATTTGAATGGAATGACACTGTGCCTTCTGGGATTCTCATTGCTCTCAGTGTTTTCCCAAACTTGGTCAAAAGCCTATCATTGGTCTACTGTACACTCAAACACATCTGTCACCAACATGTGCTATTGGTTATCAAGTTATCCATTCACTGAAAGAAAAATCTAAATCTGAAATACTTCAGTATAACATAATGAGATCTATTAGTAAATACTTATAATATAGCATCCAGTCAACAAAACACATTTGCCAATAGAACTTAGCAATTTATTTAGCATTGAAAACACTTACATTCTTATTCAAAAGTCAAAATAATGCAACAAAACAGTTAACACTTTGGTAGAAACAATTTACACAAATCTCTTACAGAACTGTCAAATCTGCATATCACAAGACCATAGACAAAATATATTAAAGTAAAACTTCTATTTGAACAAGGCTGCTACTGAAACATTCACATATTTATAGCCACATTAACACAAAACTGGCCTTCATTTGAAATGAGACGGGCAGTTCTTTCAACAAAACCAGTGGTATGTGCTTATGCTTCTGTTCCTGATCACAAACCACCAAACAGGAAATGTTCGACGTGGTTTACAAAAAGTAGGAAAAATATACCTCTCAGACTTGGGTACATTTAAGTGGCTTTCTTCATTTCATTCCCTCTGTGACAGCTGTTTGAAAGTCCAGGTGGGAGAGCACTATGGCCAAATTCATCAACGCCTCACTCTTCACATCATACACATACTTGGACCGGATAGTTTACTATTACAGAAAGTTGCTTTTTCCAAGTTTATTGTAATGCTTGTCTAATGGAGGGAGTCAAAGTTTCCTTTCCTGAGTCGCCTCCCAGGAAATTTGAAAGTTTTCCAGGGAGAGATTCCACAGTGAGACTCTGGCCCATCTCACATTGCTCATGTCAGCGCTGCTCTACTCCAAGGCGGTGTGTCACTGGTTGTCTTTCTCTGTTTCAGAACCAGACACTGGCTTTTGATTTGTCCTGTTCTAGTGCTGTGCGGAAGAAAAAGATACAGTTTAATACAAGCACATATATTGCATATATTGCATATTAATATAGGGAACTATATATGGGATCATTTGTTGTAAATACATATAACTAGACCCCAGTTACAAGTCATATGCATTGATATTATATTTTCTTTTCCCTACCTGTGTCATAGATATCTACAGAGCCATGGAAGGATGCAGGCCAGCTAGAGGCAGCAGGCTCTAGCTCTGTCTTGATTCCCTCTGTATTAGATGAAGACGGGCTACTCGATGCCCTCATGCCAGGCAGCAAAAGGGCACTGAAGCGATGGTCCAGAGCACTGCTGTGGCTGTGATGGAGCATGGGATGGGTGTGAGCGTGGGGATGATGGTGTCGTGGGTGCATATGAGGGTAAATGTCATGGACATGATGGTGTCCAGTGCCAGGTTGGCCACCCAGACCATAGGGCCATGACTCAGTGAGGGCTGAATGAGGGGGCAGGCCAGACTGGGCCAGGCTATGGCTACTCCAAATGCCAGTGTCTGCTGTGTGGAAAGCAGCAGCTGCAGGAAAATCACTATGAACCGAAGGGATGCAGGAGTTGGTCTGAGATGGGTAACCACTGTTCCATAATGAAGAGCCACTCTGACCCTCGCCGAGAGAACTGCCATCTGAGAATGACAAACAAAAATCTGAAACCATCAGTATAATACTGATTTACAAGATTCAACATTCAAGATCAATACATGTCATGTATTAATACAATCTTTCTATATTTAATATTTAGACATCTGTAAAATCTGATAATATAATGGTCATCTTGGCTCAACTCACCTTTCCAAAGTCCTCCAGATGGAAGCCTGATGCTCTTGGTGTCATTACTGAAGGCACTAGGTTGGCTGAGGGCGCGGGAGAAGTGCTCATCCACCACATCGCCAATCTCCCCATGAAAATATGTGAAGAGCACACACCTGGAGCTCAGGTACTCTGTCTCAGCTGGTTGTGAATCTTTAGATCTCACCTCCTCCTCACCATGCTGCTCGTCATCATCTCTTTGCAGCTCCGCCTCAGGTCTGGTCTTCTCTGCCTGTTTACTCTGGACACAGTGTGCAGGCAAGTCAGCAGGCAAGTCCTGCATCCTGCTGTATGCGCTGAACTTTTTCTATAGAGCAACACAAAACAGAGATGACATATGAAGTGATATCTGAAATGAATGCATTGTTTACGCATTCAGTCCCTGTTGCTGCAATATCTGAAGATTTTCCTTGACGAACTAGGCAAAAAAGTGTCCGGCATGTTAAGCGACTGCAGAAATAGTCACAATTTATTTATTAATTTAAAAAAATATATATATTTTTAGAATTTTTTGTGTCTGTAGTGTTTGGATTTTTTTTTGTTTTATTCTGATATAGCGATGTACTCACAGTCTGTAAATCTATTTAATTTGATACATAAATAAAAAAAAAAGTTCTCTTTAATATACCTATTCATAAAATGCAAATGATGTAATGTTCTGGTAAGCAATTATATCAACCACAAATGCTATAAACTAAAGTGGTTCTAAGAGCATAACAACTACATAATACATAGTACCACTACATAATAGTTTGTTTGTTTATTTTATAATAGTAAAAGCTAAAATCAGGTTAGAGAGGGGGGGGTCTCAGTAAAAGGAGACAGGGGGGAAAAACACTTACTATGAAACTAAGAATACAGAAATAAAAGGCCCTACCTGCTGCTGCTGCTGCTGGTGATGATGGTAGTATGCCGCTTTATAGGCTGCTGCTGCAGTCGCTGGCAAGTAATGATGAGCTCCATAATTCTGATACATAACATCCAGGCAGCTCATGGCAGAAGGATCTCAATAATCTCGATAGGTTTTCCGAAAAGCCGTGGCTGGTTCGTCAATGAGGAATAAATGCTGGCGTCATCATTGCTCTGTTTATAAACCTGAGCGTTAACAAAAGCGCTGCAGTGTGTAAAAGGAAGAATTAGCATACAAAAAAAGTGCTCCCAAACGAGGATTCACCGCCTACAGCTCGTAGATCAAAATAGAGAAACGAACGCGAGCGCTCCTTACTAAAGAGTTACTGAAAGTTGTTGCAGACGCGCTGATTGGATGGAAGTTTAGCGCGCCCCGCTCTGATTGGACGACGTGATTAGCGCAGTCACACACCCACTTCGGCTCACACAAGCGCCCAGACCCTAACTCTAGTCATCTGTACAAACGAAGGTAAACACATTCTGTGAAAGCTTAGGTTTGAGCAACTAATGAAATAAACAACTTAAACATCTTTTTTTTACTCCATAGACTTCCAAAGAAGCTATATGCCGCGCTGACAATGCCATTTTATACCAAGGTTAATAAAAATAGTTGACATAACTACTTCATTTAAAAGTAAAGTATGCCTGTGCAGTTCAGCTTTCTGTTCTATTCCCTTGGTGTTTTTTTTTTTAATCGCAATTCAATCTGAATGGCCTGTTTAATTTGATACACGTTTATTTAAGTACGTGATTAATTCTATTTATTAGATAAATAATATTTTGTTTGTTTTTACTCTGTGCAAACGCCTTTTTCCGATCAGAAACTGGTTTGCTCGTCCTGTGTCATTAATAAGCGATGGTTTATGGTGGGTCTGAAGCAGGTATGTGCTGCCACCTGCTGTAGGCTTAGAGAGTGACCGTTTCATGGCATTAACCCCTACGTTCCTAATTATTTAGTTGGTTATTTGTATTACAGCAAGTACGAGGTTATATACCGCATACATGCTTTAATACAAATAATCAACTAAATAACAAGGTTACAAGGTTGAGCATTTTAAAACTGGTTGTGAAGGGCTTATGTAATCTGCCTGGATTTTGAATGATAGGTTATAGTCCTTACTTCATAAGAATCCCTTAAACATTACATTTAGAATAAAATATTAAACCCAAATCTCACACACACACACACACACACACACACACACACACACACACACACACACACACACACACACACACACAC
>JAQLOM010000034.1:12729071-12743966 GCA_030068315.1 Chrysichthys thysi
ACACACACACACACACACACACACACACACACACACACACACACACACACACACACACACACACACAATATTATTATATTATTGAGATAAGCTTTAATGTTATCCTTCTCAGATTCAGGGTGGTATTGTGTTGGCATACTTATTAATGTGTAGTAATTACACACCCATTCCCCCAATAATAAAAACACTTTCTGTAGCCGGCAGTACATAACAAGTTGTAGGTTAATTACAATTAATTACCTTACATTATTGTTCTTTAATTGCTGCATTATGTGATTTGTATCATCAAAAGATGTGAACAGGTTATTAGACAATATAATTATTGCTGATTTTAAAACAGCACAGTAAGCAAATGAGTGTGTGCGTACAGCAGTGTTCTCCTCTGACTGGCTGTGTCCTCATCCCCTCCTCCAGATGGTACGATAGAACCATGGCCTGCAGGATGTGATCCATCCCCAGAGACACATGAAGAGGAATGCTAAACTGTTTATTCTTTGCTCTTCTGCTTTGCCTTAATACCTATTTAAGCCCTCCTTTGTCCTGTGAGCGGAAAGAAATGAAGTCATGTGGATTTTAATTAGTGTAGGGCAAGAAAAGACACGTCTTGCCAAACAAAGATATTTATGTGACTTTATTATGCTAGAAGATTAGTCATTGTAATCTCTAATTGAGAAAAGTTAAATAATGTATGCAACTGTATAATACTTTGACAAAAATTGTAATTATTCACCTGTTAAAAAAAGCTCAGAACTTCAGCACATGATCATTTTTAACATGTTCTCATAACAGGCGGCATGCTGGCGTGGTGGTTAGCACTGTCACCTCACAGCAAGAAGGTCCTCTGTTTGATCCCCGGGGTCGACCTGGATGCCTTTCTGTGTTGAGTTTGCATGTTCTCCCCATGTCTGCGTGGGTTTCCTCCGGGTACTCCGGTTTCCTCCCACAGTCCAAAGACATGCACAGAGCGGATTAGGCTAATTGGCCACTCTAAATTGCCTGTAGGTGTGAATGTGTGTCTCTGTGTGTTGGCCATGTGCCGGATTGGCAACCTGCCCAGGGTGTACCTCGCCTCTCACCCGAAGTCAGCTGGGATTGGTTTCACCTTCCCCTGGCGACCCTGAACAGGATTAAGCAGCAGAAGATGAGTGAATGAGTGAGTGTTCTCATAAAACTACCATACTATTCACTATGCAGTATTTTATTACAGTAATGGCTCATATATTGTTTTGTTCATAAATTACAGTATTACATGCCATAGACCATGCTCCTGGATAATGTTAATATTAACACAACAGTCATAGAGGCCAAAGTGAAGTCAGTAATCTTGGTCCATATTGTATCCCTGTCCATCTACCCAGTTTATAATGGTTTGCTTTTATTTTATTAGCCTTCTAAATTCCCAGGAACCATTGACAAGTACAGACATACAGTACACTCAATGGCCAAAAGTATGTGGACACCTGATCATCACAGCCCAAAGCATCTTTGTATGCTGTATCATTACATTTCCCTTCACTCGAACTAAGGAGTCCAAACATATTCCAGCATGACAGTGACACTTTGTACGAAGCGAAGTTCATAAGAAGATGGTTTTCCAAGGTTGGCGGGGAAGAATTCAAATGGCCTGCAGAAATCTCTGATCTCAACCCCACTGAACACCTTTGAGATGAATGGTAAAGCTGACTCCCACTGTGTCAGGCCCCTTCATCCAGCAGCAGTTCCTCACTAATATTCTTGTAGCTGAATGGGCAAATTCTCATAGACTCACCCCAAAATCTAGTGAAAAGCCTTCCCAGAAGAATGGAGAATGTTATACCAGCATAGGGGGTGGGAGTGGGCAACGCTATATTAAAGCCCATGGAATGAGACATTCAGCAAGCATATATGGGTGTGATGGTGAGGTGTCCACATAATTTTGGGTATTTGTCTTGCACCTGCACATTTCCCATTAGTTTAATTGTAGTTACTGAACATTTTATAGCATTTACCAAATAATATGCTCTAGGGTAAATAACTGGAAAATAACCTGAGACTTTAAGTCGGTAAGCGTGAGCAATCAAGCGTGTCAAGTGTGTTTTTTTTTTCAAGGAAATTCTTTTATTTGTTAACAAAAGATATGCTCACTATTTTTGATTGCACAGCCGGCACACTTCAGTCACTTCCATGAAATATTGCACTGCATTTTAGAAGGGGTATGAGAAAAGATGCAATTGTGCATATCCATTCTCCAATAATTTAAATAATTATATTGTTAATATTTATGTATTTATTTATTTTTACATCTGTGGAACTAAAGGTTTAATTGAGTGCAAAGTGTCACTGGTTCATGCAAGAACATAATATCTGTGTAAAAAGCTAAATCCTGTTTCCAGGACAAATGTATTTAATAGAACAATCAACAAGCATATCCTCACACAGAGGTATTTTTCATACACTTTAATTATCCTACTGTTTCAGCAATTAGATTATCATCCCAACACCGAATTAGATTTTTAATTGCATGAGTGGCTCTTAAAAGGAAGCTCATTTCAGTTAGTATAACTGTGATGGAGTAAGCCCAGGCACAAAAGCTTTTTTTGTATTACTTGTTCACTTCGATTACTTGCCATTAAAATTGATTCACCATTATATCAAGACCATCTTAACCAGGGTCCATGCATGAACATTGGATAATTAGGCATCCCTGTGTTTTTTTTTTTTTTTTGTAAATGCCATTATTTAGAAAATGTAATAACAACAAAGAGGGTTAAAATGAGCTGATAAGGATTCAAAGACCTCATAGGTAGAGATAGTGAAACTCATCAGTTTTTTGCATACCAAAGAAAATAAATGTCAAACAATGAACTCAGCTGGAAGGGAATATTATCTGCAAATTCTTTTTGAGTGAATTTCTGCATACTCCTTGCCTTTCTGAATTTCTTTTATTTCAGACTGGTTATGTTATCTAATCTGTATTTCTTTCCTCATTTATTTAGCCACTGAGATGGCATGCGTTAATCAGTCATTGAAAACTATTTTTTTTTTAGAAACGAGCTCAAATGAACATACTTATTTTTAATATTGGAATGATACTAAAAGATAGAAACATGGATACAATCTCCTTTTTCTGCTGTGACAGCAATATGAGTAATTAAAAGACAAGGAATTTAATTCTTCTGTACTCTGACAATCTCACTGCATTTATATCGCCTGTATTTAGGGCACATACTGTATTAGTGGAAGGCAGGGTGCACAGACACTAGCTAAGTCTGTCTGGAATTCTCCCAGTGTCCCTGTCTGAAGGACTTCTCCTCCCTTTGCCCTTCTAACTTTAATGATTCTAATTCCCCATGCAAATACTATTCATTTGCTTCAGTTGAATAATTCTGGCTTCTCCTTAACCCTGAGGCTGTGGTAACAGAAATACAAGGGAAGGCCTGGCAATTACAAATTTGTACCCTACTCTGTGTGCCCTAAGTCATCCGAACTATGCTGCCAGTTTTGGAATTGAAGAGAGGAGGTCAAACATTGCCGTCGGATGGTACACTATGATTGAAGAAAAATCTTTTGGCAAATAACACATTTAAAAAAATCATGGTAATGTTTTCCATGTGAGACATATTTATACATGACTGATTAATTACTGGGTCAGTTATCGGTGGCAGCTAGTCTCTGATGCTGAATGAGTGTGAGTGTATGTGTATGTATGAGTGCACACATAACTGCAGCCCAACAGGGGTGATAATCTCTCATTACCCATGGTCCCATGGTATTGCTGTGTGGGATGGTGTGGGACAATCTCGAGCCATATTCTTCCCAGGGGCAGATGGAGCGAAGGCAGTCACTCGATATATGAGCTCCCATGCTTCTTGTCCAGTGTGCTCAAGCACAACACATTCATCACTGCAAAGATGTGGCCACTAAATCAACACGATGGGACCCAGATTCCACTGTCCCTGTTTGAATGTTGTCATGTCATATTCTGGGCCCACAATGAATGCATTATCTGTGTTATGGCCATCATGATTATTCTGTACAGCTGTGTCTTAAACACAGACAGGCTGAACAAATTGAACAAATCTTATTGCTGCATGCTAGATGTCTAGCCAATTATCAGTGATATAATGTCGATAAAATATTACTGGGGAAAAACATATAGTATGGAGATAAGACGCACCTTTGTTTACATGGAATAGATTTAGTTTCCCAGATACTCTAATTCTAGCTCTATTACAGAAACAGTATAAAGATCTAATTTCACAGTTGAAATGTCTTATTTAGCTGTCTGGCTGCATAGTTAGCTCATTATCACTGTGTGTCTATTAGCCTTGGGCAATGCATTGACCAGAGAAAGAGGGATTGTTGTTTCAGAAGTGCCTCTGTGGGACTTCACTAAATGCACCAAATACATTCACTTCAGTATGTGATCTGGCTTTTTAATATACTTCGAAGACACCCTTCAGTGGGAAAGGAAATTGTGGTTTTGTCTCATTATTAGATTGTACAATTGGTCTGTGTGCTTGGGGCAAGATTGATCACCAGTGGGCTTATTATCATTACGAGAACATTTAGTGCCAGTCCCTGTTGCCAGCCATGCTGATTGTACGAAAACATCCCCCTAATAACCTTAACAAGAATATTGCCCCAGGATGGCCAATGTCTTTCACAGAGAGGGGCTGTAAACTGCTGGAGGCAACACATCCACTGTCCCTCACAAAGTCACCCTGTGCGGCTTCCCTCTTCTTCTCTTCCATCTTTATGGCTCCCAGTATTTTGCTCTGGTTCACTAATCCCCTAACCCCCATTTCCCCAGCCTGCATTTTTTCAGCTCTCTGTGACTGGGAAAGGAAAGTGAAGTTAATGGCCAAACTGATCACAACATTTGCATCACAAAAGAGTCAAATGCATTTTCTGTGAAGCCAACTGTAATTGACTTGTGTTATGAGCCAGACTGTTTTGCTTAAAAAATCATGACAAAATAAGAGAGAAGAGTGGAATGCATGTGTTCATATGCTTTATTGTTTAGTGGTCATTCACAAAAGAGCCGAAAGACAATTAGAGAGGAGCTACATATATTTGTGTGGAAAAATGCCTTTCTGGAGAAATACTACAGCTCCATGGAAAACCTTCATTACAGGACTGCAGGGCTTTATACACACTCGGCATATGTGCTGCAAGCAGGGTTGCCAAGTTCATCTGAACAAAATCTCGAGGCGAAAACGTGCTTAAAACCCATACACTGAAAGCTGAAACTAATCCAAGGTCATTCTTAAGTGTCCAAAAACAGACGTTTGAAGCAGAAGGATATGAATTGCAGGATGACAAATAAAAAAACACGGAACAAACAAACAAACAAACAAACAAAACCAAAACACACAGAGGTTACCTGTGAACATCTTGCTTTGTTCTACTGTTAAGTGGCTAGTTATTTAAATGACATATCAGTGGAAAGTTATGAAGCAATTATTTTTAGTTATTATTAATTGATTAATGGTCAATTATTGTTTACAACCATTATTAATTCATACCATTTCCACATTGCATACAATTAAATTAGTAATTACAACAAACAAACAAACAAACAAACAAACAAACAAACAAATAAATAAATCGAGCTTGGGCGTTAAGCCCTAGGTAATAAAGCCACCAAATATTCACAACAAATATTAATATTAATTTATATGACAATTTTTTTCATTATTTAAATTATTTAATAATAGTTATTTATTATTTTTTCCCTGTTTGTAATTCAAGTTCAGGTGCGTTAAATATTTAAAATAGCTATAGAAAATCACTCGCAACTGATCTTAAAGTTAGGAGAGAAACAGCGAATCTGGCAACGCTGCATATTGAAGCCCCGCCCCCTCCGTCAGCGGTCTACAGCGCCCTCTGGAGTGCGTGGCAGGAAGAGCGCGTGAGCTCCGCACTGACGTCAGAGTCGCGCTGACTCAGTGCAGTCATGTTTAGGGAAAGTCTGCGCGCTTTAGAGATAACAAACAAGGAAATCAGGACTTTTGGCTCGGCAGACAGCTGGACTGAGATCCCACACTAAATTAAATCTCAGTCATAGTTTTGTTAGTTTTAAACGCCCATCGAGTCGTCATGGCGTCTCTGTTTAAGAAGAAGACTGTTGACGGTAAGTTCTTTTTTCTGTTGCTCATAAATTCACAACTGTTTTTGCATCTACTTTGAGCCTTCTACAGTTTCTCCACTCAACCCTGCTACATGTGCTAATTCAGGAATACATCATATCCTGCCTGTTCTACTGACTTAGGTACCACAAGCAGCTTTAAGAAAAATGATTCTAATTTTGTGATCCATCTGTGTGAAACAGCAATACGAGTTAGCTGTGATAATAATAATAATAATAATAATAATAATAATAATAATAATAATAAACCTGAGCTATTTTGCCTGTTAATATTTAATAATCTGCTTAATGTGTTTGGAAAAACCTTTGCTCAATCAAGTTTCTCAGTTGAGACTTTTCTGTAACAGAATGACACAGAAGACACATGTATAATAATAATAATAATAATAATAATAATAATAATAATAATAATAATAATAATAACTGAAGAGAATATTTTTAAACATCTAAATATATTTTTAGAAATATTTTCTAATGTTAGTTTAAGAGTAATCTTAGTTACTATATTTAGCAGTACTCTATTTCAACATGTCAGTGGTTCAGAATTTGAAAACCTCACCTGACCACTAACGTCTCTCGTAGTCTGTGCATGTAATGTACCATACTGCCCTTGACTGGAGTAAACCTTAGAGTATTCAAATGTAATTCAGGGTATCTGATTTAGTTAGAGGGATCTTGCTTTTAATGCTTGATGAAACAAGACTAAATGCTTAGTTCATGGCTACGTTATTCAAGGTTTTTATAGATACTACCTTTCTTTTCCTCATAGTGTTGTTATTTCATCTTCATATCAGATTATGGCACTAGACTGCTGGTGTCAGCTGTATTTATATGGTCTATGTTCTTTTATATTGCAGATATCTGCATTTTTTTTCCAGAAATCTCTGCTAGAAACACGTTTCACAATATTACAACTATTCTGGCTCCCATTCAAATAGCTTTCAACTCATCATTCATAATTAATTTCTGTCATTAAAATGTCTCCAAGTGTGTATCAATACAAATCTTCCAAGCTTTACAGTTTTTCCATGTATTGTACATTGTCTTGTTGTATCTATGCTAACCCATAGTACATATATTTGTATTGAAAAACTCACCTGACGGCTACATCTCTGGCTGTGTACATAATGTATCATACTGAACTTACTGAGGTAAAGCGTTCAGTATTCCAGTATAATTGAAAGTACCTGTATGAACAAGTCATTTAACATATTAACTCTGTTTAATGAGGTACATCAGGAAGCGGTTTAGTCGGAGACATCCTCCTCTTAATGTTTGATTGAGCCAGCCTATGTGCTCAATTCATAGCTATGTTCTTCAAGGCTTTTATAGCTATAATACCTTTTTCCCTTACAATGGTATTAAATCAACTTCATATCGATTTATGGCTCTACACCCCTGAAGCAGACTATATTTATAGCTGCTGTTTTCTTTATAGTGAAGATATCTGCAATATTTTGTCCAAAATGTCTGCTAGAAACCGTCTTCTGGCTCTAAATCAAATAGCTTGCATCTTATTATTAATAATTGATTCCTGTTGTTAAAACATCTCCAAAAATGTATATTAAAATATTTCAGACTTTGCAGTTTTGCCATTTATTGCATACTTCCTTAGCGTTTGTTGTATCTGGGCCAAACCATTGCAGATATAAAGCCCTACCTATATTTCACCACATTTCATGTACTGTAAACCTTTAATAGAATAATTTGTGAACAGACTCTTGACAGGTTTAAAAGATCACTATTAAAAGTTAAATGTACAATAAAATGTACATCAAGTATATACATAAGCACAATAAATAATTATTGATACTTACATGTTGTGTGTATTTGTCTGTCACTGCTGTTCCATGGTGTATTTCTCAGGTTCCAGTGTGGCAGTTTTAATCAGCATTAGTGCCATGTTAACACAGTATTAACACAGCATTAGTGCAGCACCAGCGTGCCAAACTGTCCTCTGCCTTACTTTGAGATGGCACTGTTGGTTTGTCTCAGAGACTTGTGTGAACGATATCCCACCCTCTAATACGTTTCAACATACGTCATCTTTTACGTAGCTTATTAAAGTCATTAACAGTTACTTTGCCATTTTTGGGTGATAAGTTGGTAAGAAACATTTGTAAAAGTCGTTGCATCAGTTTAATTTATCCATTTAAAATAATAATACTTTGACTGTATTTTATATTTAATTGGATTTAACTGAATGTTTTAAAACTTTTTTCTTTTTTTAAATAGGAAGAGTTTCACATTCATTTAAGTTATTATTATTATTATTATTATTATTATTATTATTATTATTATTATTATTATTATTATTATTATTATTATTTTATTTATTTATTTTTATGTCTCCAATTTTCTTTTCTTTTTTTCTTTTCTTTTCTTTTCTTTCCCACATTTTTTTTGTTTAATCTACTTGGCAGATTAGCTTTTATCATGATATCATTGTCATTCATGAGAGGTGTGTGTGTGTTGGACTGTAAAATGCCTATAGGCATTAGGCTTCCTTTTCTGGTACCTGAGGTGTGTGAGCATGGATGTCTGCTAAATGGTGGGTGGAGGTTAACTTTTACACTGTAAAAATATATGAAATAAAAGTGTCTGGTTTGCCTCCAGACAAACCCATCACATCTTTGATTCATGTCTCCCTTTTCCCCTGTCTCATATAAATGCTTGAATGTCTTACTCAAGGCAATATTCTGATTTAGTAATCACTTTTTTCCCTTTATGTAGACTGTCTTATGGGCTAAATGGGCTTCTTTTAAAAGCAAATTATGCAGTTCTATTTTTTGCAGTTGTGTTATTGTTATTGCTGTTAGGTTACATTCATTTTCTATGTTCATTTACTTCAAATTTAATTTTTAACTTTTTATTATTTTTTTAAATTTATTTATAATTTTATTTTAAATTAAATGAAATTAGATTTATTAAATAGTTTTTTATTATTATTTTAAAACAATCTCAAATATTTTGATATTTGGCAGATTTATTTGATTCTCCTTTTGGAGGCTATAATACTAGTGTTTCAACAGTTCAATCCAGTATTTACTTGGCTCACCTGTATGAACTGTAGTCACCATTCAAATTAGTAAACCCATGTGTTTTAGGGGTGAGAAGCTTTTCTAGTTAAAGATGTTAAATAAACCAGACTCAGTGTTACATGCAACAGAAGACTTTGGAATTCTCATATCTTTTGCCATCCATTGAATCCTGTATGTTTATTTAGTCAAGTAAAGACAAAGTTCATCTTTTGCAAATAGCTTTGTGATGGTTTGAAAGAGCCAGTAGTCTCTCAGAAGAACGCTGGTACTCAGTAAAAGGCAAATCTGCATCAGAGCCAGAGTGTTGTGGTCTGAATTCCCTATAAAAATGTAGATCTAATAACAGAAAGACCATGCCTCAGTGGGACTGAAGCAGTACAGTAATAATGAGTTGCCTTCCCATGTGATCACGGTTAATTAACTCATTTTCTATCAGGTTGAAGCACTGAACAATCGCATACAAGCGTCTTTTGAGCATGCAGCAGGGGGACCAATCTCTACTTCTCTGTAAACATAAGGCTATATCCATTAACTGTAAATGCAAAAAAATACTGAATTAATTTCAGTGTGTTCTTGTGGTATAGCTCACAGTAAGATGTATTTTAATCTAATGAATGATTGGAGAATCAAAGCAGTTCATCTTTAAGAGGTACAGTTTGATTCCATAGGATACTTTATGATTGACTGATAGATAGATAGATAGATAGATAGATAGATAGATAGATAGATAGATAGATATACAGTGTGTATATATACATGATGGATAGATAGTCATAAATGTATGTATGTCTATATGTATTTGCCTTGCTCCTTTAGAGGTGTTAAAATTTTGATCTCCAGAACTTAAAGCAGCTTTAGTACAATGCTTTACAATTGGCTTAGTGACCTACATAGAGGTCTGCACATGAATTAGACCTCAAAGAAAACTCAGAGTTTCAGAGCTCAGAGTTTCAGTTCAGTGAACTATAACTGGATTTTCAAGGCAAATTTATAGCATGTTCCTCCTCATCCTCTTCTGCCATAGATATCATCAAAGAGCAGAGTAAAGAGCTAAGAGGCACACAGAGACAAATCAGCAGAGACCGTTCTGCTTTGGAGAAACAGGAGAAGCAAATGGTAAGTGGAACGGAAAAATGTCTGTTTTTCTATGCATGCAACATTGATGCATGAAAAAAATATAGATTTTCATGTTTTCACTTAAACTTGATAAGTTTATATATATGTTTACATATATTGATAAGTGATAGATTAGTAGAAGAGATTAGCTGATATTGCTATTACTACAACTACTACTACTACTACTACTACTACTAATAATAATGATAATGATAATAATAATAATTTGGGGTTGCATGGTGGTACAGTAGTTAGCACCTTCACCTCGGGTTGAGACCTTGCAGCTGCCTGGGGCCTTTCTTTGTGGGTTTTGTGTGCTCTCCCTGTGGCTGAATGTGTGAATGTGAGTGTGAATGGATGTTTATGTTTGTGTTACCCTTGCGAGAGATTGCGACCTGTCCAGGGTGTACCCCGCCTGTTGCGTGAAGTCAAACATAGAAAGACATAGATAAGTGATATAGAAAATGGATGGATGGATAAATAAATGTTTAATTTATATAATGCCTATCTCACACCCAGGGTCACGTTATAATTACCAAAAAATAAATGGTCTTAATGGCACTAATAGGAGAGATGTTCTTGGTAAAACACCTGAGGGCTGAGTCCTCTTGGAGGCGGTCTGCATTCTAACCTTCGAATAGTAATATATTTCATCACAGTTTTTTTTTTACCATCTTTTAATCATTCAGCAAAGAAACTTGTCTGTTTTTTTTTATAGTGAACATCGAAATCTGAATATTATTGCCTCCCAGGAGGTTCCTTTAATTTCTTCTTCTTTTTTTTTCTAATTAAGAAAGCGTTCTGTTATAAGATTTAATAAGTTGTGTAAAGTGAGGTGTTGTTTTTCGTTATTTTTCAGAAGACTTTCTGGTAAGGATTTGGTTTATCTGTAGCCCCTGACAAACTATTAAATAATAACACCTTGTCTTCTTGCAGATCGATGCAAAGTCTGCAGAGCAGTGCAGCGTACGTTACCATAGGTTATGATGGTGGATCTACTGTCAAAACTTTAGACAGGAGGCTGTACTGCTTTAGCCATCAGTCTGTCACTTTTGTTCCAGCTCTCAGACTCTAAGTGCCTTGTGGCTGACACAGTAATAAAACATCCATAATAATTTGTTTTCCACTGCTCCAATTTTGCTCCACCAAACAATATTAATAATCACCATGACAGGATCAGATTCTTATCAACAGTAAGTTTCAACAGTAAAATCTCCCCTTTTCAGTCAGTAAGAGTGACACCAGGGTAGTAAATCATCTGTCAGGATGTATGCATAGGGCCAGTTTTTAAGGGCACAAGTAGGATGATACATTGTATGTGTTTATCAAGACTGTATTCAGGCCACTGTTTTGTGAAAGAGATTGAGAGACAGCAAGCACCTGTTTCAGTGTACATGAATCCAATGCAAGTTTTCAGCACTTCAGAAGCACTATATTTTACATGTTTGACTAAACCCACAACTGCCAAAAAATTATATACTTACATCATGTACTACAAAACAAAACAACATCTCAGTTTAAAAAATCGTAGCTAAGACAATGGTGATATACTTGCTTTTTGGTATTCTTTATTAATATTTAACGTTTCCATACTACACATCTAATGTGTCTATGAGGTGTTCTGTTATTTTTAAGTCAGCAAAGAGGCTAAATAATGAAAAATCTAAAAAAAAAAAAAGAAATTGTCTAATTTTATTGTTTAGTGATAATAACCAAAACGTCTCAATCAGGGATGCCCAAAAAAACCCTATTTTTAATATAATGTTAGTTATAGATGTTTATTCTATGACATTGTACATCCCCAAACATTATTTTTCCCAAAATTAAATCAGTCTTACAGGAAAATGTAAAAAACATAATGAAAGCTCCTGAGATTTGTATGCAAAATAAGATGCAAGTTTGATAGTCAGAGGTGGGGCAAATTCTCCAAGATGCTCAGTAAAACTAACCAGCTCAGTTCCTTATAAAACTGCACAAAATGTAACTGACCCTAGTAATTAAAAAAAACACTGAATTGTCACACAAAATATCACTTTTATTTAGTTTATTACTGTTTACTGCACATTGTGGTATTTTCTTATGAACTTTTGAACTCTGAGAAACATTTAATTTCAGCATTTTTGGTAGCATCTTTGCTTTACAGCATTTCTTTGCATATGTCTGATACTTTTGCACAGTATTGTATATTCAACTGTTCTTATAGAATAGATGGCATGCACTGCATATTTAAACCTGAATAGGAAATAAGTTTTCATTTTTTTCACCCTTAACATGAGCAGTACTGTTGTATTGTTCACTCTGGTGGAGATCCATCATTTGTTAATGAAAATGTGTGTGTTCTGATGTTGATGCAAAAACATGTTTAACTGTGAACTCCTAATGTACAGCTCTCCAGTAAACTAACACTGTGGGGTGTAGCAGGACAGAGCTGCATATACTTTCACTCAGCAATAAAGCATGTGTCTAATGCATAAAGTCCCTGGACCCCTAATATACTGCTTTTGTTCACTTACTAACAGATGCTTACTTGAGAATCTAGACTAGTCATCACCCTGGTGCATTAGCTACCACAGTTTACTTTGTTAGAGATCCACGTCACCATCGAGCATAACTCTTGTTATGAAAACCATAGGTGATATTGCTGTAAAGAGGCATTCCAGGTAGTCATGTCTGATAGGAAGTTAAATTTAATTTCAATTTCAAATCTATTTGTCCTCAACAGGAAATGGAAATTAAGAAAATGGCCAAGGCTGGAAACAGAGATGCCTGCAAGATCCTGGCTAAGCAGCTTGTCCAGCTGAGAAAGCAGAAGAACCGAACCTATGCTGTGAGCTCGAAAGTGACCTCTATGTCCACACAAACCAAGGTCATGAACTCTCAAATGAAAATGGCTGGAGCTATGTCTACCACAGCCAAGGTAAGGCTGATACTTTGTGGTGCTTCTAGACATTCCTAAGTTTAGGAATAATCCTGTTAAATTTATATGATCAGTGTTGGTGGGAAAACTTTAGGAAGGCTGCTAAAGCAGCCCATACACAGCAGATACTGAGCTTCAAAAGAATGCATAAGCAGGTGTAATTAGCATTAGCCTCTGGAGGAGACAAGGCAGCAGGCATGCAAATGAGCAATTCCTGATTCAGATCTAGTAACAGACAAAAACCAAGCATGTCCTAAATCCAGTGGTGGGCAAGTTTGGTCTCAGCAGCTGTGGTAATTCAAGTTACAATATACAATTGTTGCATTGAAAAAGCTTGTAGTTGGGTCTCAGAAGTGAGCAGACAGGCCATAATGAGACGAGCCACTGCCTCCTGGATGCCTTGGAATGGGTGACCAGTTTGAGCCCTGGGGGTGTACTTTGGAAAAATATCCCTGTTTTCAAAGAAGGTCAATACTCCCCTGAACACTTGAGCAAAGAGGAATGCTATAAGACTCTGGTGCTGTTTTGTGAGTTACACAACCAGGAACAGTCTGGTTCCATACTAGTGCATCTTATTTAGATTTCTGATATAATATCTGAAATTAAATTTGAAATCAGGCTTTTGGGAATGTAGGACAATTTTGTGAATTAGCATATCATATATCATGCATGATTTACTCAGTCTTCAAAAGAGACATTGCTCTACTGAAATACGTATAGTGTTGTTAATATGGGAGTTATTATTATGGACTTATTATTGGTCTAATTATATAAATGAATGGCAAAATTATCATGCCTAATGATGACACCTGAGGCAGGATCAGTAATAAGATATATTATACATTCTATTTTATGAAAACCCTTAGCTCTGAATAAAGCATGGTATTGCAAGGCTTTCAAAATGTAAATGAGACTTAATTGGATTTAGTAGGTGTCTTTTCCCTTCTAGTTTATAGTTAAACTAGGCCACACTTACAAACACACGCACACACAGTATCAGACATTGTATCTTCTCTGTGTTAGGGAGGAAGCTATTAATATTTACTTCCCTGAGTGCTGATGTGTCCTGGGATTTGTAGTGTCATAGAGAAGGCTTTGTGTAAGAGCTGCTGTGAAAGACATGCTCTGTAATGAGCATGAGAGAAAGATGATTTGTGTAAATAATTCTCTATAATCAAATGGAGCTTTTCCTGTTTTGTCTGCAGTGATATTCTGCTGAAACCCCACATGGCCTTTAAAAATGTCTGCTCTCAGCTCAACCTGTTTTATATGGGCTGTACTTGCAAAAAGATTTATGTTGAGCTACATTCAAAATGTATTCACCCATGCTGGATACTGCCTGTGATTATAATGTTTTATCCCTGTGTGTCAAAAGATACCTTATTATGTTTCTCTGAATCTGAGTCATAGCATGAACTCTGCGTTTCTTTCAGACTATGCAAGCTGTGAATAAAAAAATGGACCCAAAGAAGACTTTGCAGACAATGCAGGACTTCCAGAAGGAAAACCTGAAAATGGGGATGACTGAGGATATGAGTGAGATTACAGGCTTCTTCTTCTTTTTCTTCTTCTTCTTCTTCTTCTTCTTCTTCTTCTTCTTCTTCTTCTTCTTCTTATTATTATTATGATTATGATTATGATTATGATTATGATTATGATTATGATTATGTAGTTGACCCTGTTTCACAGAC
>JAQLOM010000034.1:12783920-12798264 GCA_030068315.1 Chrysichthys thysi
TATATACACACACACACACAGTATATATATCAAGGGGTATGGGAATAAGTTAAGAAAATGTACTCATACAAGTAACAGGATGGTGTTAATTAAATGAAATAAGTTAAAGGTTTGCAGAAGAAACATATGGTGCATCCAAGGATATGTTTATCAACATTAGGCCAATTGGTGAACTAATCTATGGAGCACACAGGATAAAAACAAGAAATGCAGACATACTTCTTCTGCATACCATCCTCACCACAGGGTTTTGCAGGACATTTGCACATGGAATACTGTACACATCGTGAAGTAAGACCAGCAAAATCAGTGGGATATATTATGTGGTATATCTCATACATACTGTATATTCTTGATGTGCTGCATTTTAAAATACAGAATCACTAAGATCACCAGTTCAATATCAGGCTTCATTGATAATATTTTGCAAATGTTTTCTGTTTTCTCTGTGTTTGGTCCAGGCATGGATCCAAACGGCACAGATCCAAACGGCACAGATGGGGCCAAGTCTGCAGATGGGCTTGGTAGAAGTCCTGCAGGCATGATCCTTCTCTCTCTCATTCTATCCGTACTGGCTGTACTAACCACAGCAATCAACTCTTTAGTTATCACTGCCATCATAGTCACTCGCAAACTTCACCACCCTGCCAACTACCTTATCTGCTCTCTGGCTGTGACAGACCTGCTGGTGGCCATCCTGGTCATGCCCTTCAGTATCATCTACATCGTGAAGGACACCTGGGTCATGGGTGAGGTGATGTGCACCATCTGGCTCAGTGTAGACATCACCTGCTGCACATGCTCCATTTTGCACTTGGCAGCTATTGCTGTGGATCGTTATTGGGCAATCACAGATGCTGTTGAGTACTCCAGGAAGAGGACCTCTCTAAGGGCTGCTGTCACAATCAGTTTTGTTTGGCTACTGTCTATTGTCATTTCCCTACCTCCAATGATCTGGAGACACCACAATGATGAAGCGGCATGCTTCATAAAGCATGAAAATATTGCTTTAACACTTTACTCCACATTTGGGGCCTTCTACATCCCCCTTATACTCATCCTTATCCTTTATTACAAAATATACCAAGCAGCCAAAATTCTTTACCACAAAAGAAGGCCCAGCCCCATGAACAAGCTTGAGTCAAATGGACACAAGATCCCTATGTGTGCTGACAGAGATCAGCAGAGCCATGATGCACTCACCATACCAGAAAAGTCAATGTCAGAACCCTCTACAGATGGCGACAGAGGACGCATCTCTGCAGCAAGCCCACATTTTCAGCCTCACAATGAGAGGTCCATCAAAAGACAACGGATTTCAGGGGCACGTGAAAGGAAGGCAGCCATGACCCTGGGCCTCATTCTTGGGGCATTTGTCATCTGTTGGCTGCCATTTTTCATTCAGGAACTGATTAATAACATCTGCAATGGCTGCATCACCTCCAATGAAATAACTATATTTCTGACCTGGCTAGGATACCTAAATTCCCTAATCAACCCACTCATTTATACCATCTTCAATGAGGACTTCAAGCAAGCCTTTCATAAACTGATCAAGTGCCCAAGTGAACTCTGATACAGAAAATGGTATATCACTGCTTTCATAGAAAACATTAAATATTGATGTAAATTTTGAAAAATGAGAGAGAAAATGAAGATTTCTGTAATGCAGGTAAATATTTAAAACTTCTGACCTTTTCATCGTTTTCAAGCTTGCTGTTCATTGGTAAACAAAAATTCACACACTGCCCAGCAAAAGTGTGGAGATGTGTTTTTCAAGCAAGTTTTGACCTAAAATGATCCCAAACACACTTTAAATCTGGTGAGGAGAAATTTGAAGAAGCAATGCTTTGGAACAGTTACCCATCCTTCAATCGGATGAGTCACATTGAAAGGTCTGGGAGACAGAGGTGTCCACTGGGATGTCGTGCACATGGTACAAACCCCTCTACTAACACCTGCATAAACTTTGTCCATTGCTTGTATGACAGTTTGTGCTGCAGAGTGAGACATTTTTTAAATGAACATGTATATTAATTGTCTTTTATTTATCCATGCACATATACTGTATGGCCAAAAGTTTGTTGATTACAGTTTCCCTTCACTGGAACAAAGGGATCCAAACCTGTTCCCACAATGCCCCTGTGCCAATGTCAGGTCCATGAAGACCAAAGTTGGAGTGAAAGAGGACCTCAACCCCACTGAACACCTTTCGAATTAAAAGGAATGCTGACTGCACCCCAGACCTCCTCACCCAACATTAGTGCTAAACTTCACTAACGCTCTTGTAGCAGAATGTGCAAATACCCGCAACCACACTCCTGAATCTAGTGGAAATACTCTGCAGAACAATGCAGGTTATTAAAACAGCAAGGGGCGCTATCTGGAATGAGTCGTTCAAAAAGCACATATGTGTGTTTTGGTCAGGTCTCCACAAACTATTGGCCATATCGTGTATTTGCATGTTATTTTACTCAAAACTATAATTCTTAATTTTTTATTTTGAAGTAAGTTCACATTTAAGTTAATTCAAACTGACAAAGACAATATATTTATGCATTTAACACACAAATACACACACACACACATGCACAAATTGCCAAAGCAGTTGTCCCCAAACACTGAAGTAGATTACCAGCCGAGTGATTTTATAGATGTTACAAACATCATTCATGTAAGGTAGTGTATGAGAATAAGTCATCTTACAGGACTATAATAATCATTATAGTTAAATAACAAACATGCCTGTGACTTCCAGTATAACTTGTAATGTTATTTAAATTGAATGTTGTGTAAAGGTTATTTAATGTTATTTAAAGCTTTAATCTATTTAAAGACTTTAAATGATGTCTTGAAAATAAACATGCCACGATACCTGATACATTTTTTATTATACATGCCATGGTATTTAGAGCTCAATCATAATCAACATTCTACCATTCCCATGATACAGAATTTTATTAGTTATGTAATAATTCATTATTTTTTTTTATTTTTTATAAGTATTTCTTGAATATGCATGGAAACCTGTGTAAGTAATTATTGCTGATAAATAATGACACAGTTCATTTATTAGGCAAACATTCAGTGTATTTTCAATTTCATGCTCGTTTTCTTGGTGCAGTGGAATATGAGAAGAAGAAAAAAAAGACGTTCACAGATTTCTCTCAAATTGCTTAGTGAAATATGCACTACAGAACACCCACTCCCCAAGTTTTTTCCAAAAATTGTGTATATTTCTTGCTAAACATAATGCGTATGGTTAAAAAGTAAATCACAATACCAAGTCAGTGGCACCATGTAAACAGTGTTCAACAGTGATTCCAGCTGTTTAACAGTATGTTCACCATGTTCAACAGTGACTCCAGCTGCATGTGACAGGAAGTGCAATCAATTTTTTTATTATTTTTTTTACAAAACTACCCACATCATTCATTTCACAAGCTTCAGATAACAACAGGCACCCATGACCATTTGAAGAATTCTCATTAATTTACACCTGTCAGAAACCAAAGGATGCATATGCTTTATTTTTTTTTTAATGTGTTATCGTAATTATTTATCAGTGCATACTATTGCTCAAGAATCATATAACCCAGGTTCATGCAACAAAATGAATACAATATTAGCTAGGCAGCTTTGCGTTGATTTAATTCCTGATAAGCATAACAAAGAATTCATTCCTGGTTTATGAACTCATTCACCTGCTGTTTAAATTTCCTTTATACATTGCATATATAGTTCTTTAATAAAATATAGGACAGAAATTAGTATGAGATGCACCTGGAATATAGGGGTCTTATACTGAGCAGAAAAGGTACTGGAAGAAATTGTGTTCATATATTATTGTGCATAATTATTATACAATTCCAGCCTTTACACACAACATGCAATCTGTTTCACAACACACACTCAGCTTCCATCATTATTTCTAACATGGCAACAAGTTGCTCAGACAAATCAATTAATATGATATTATGTAAGCTTTGATATTGACATTCTGAATGGAAAACAAGTTATGGATGTATTTAAAGTTTATGCTCACTGTGAGCCGTGTAAAAATAAATAATGCTACAATGGCATGCAATTTTATTTCCAGTTGTTGATATTTTTAGGTCTGATTGCTAATATAGCCCATGCTAAAAAGTACTACCAGTAAAGCATAACGTGTTAATGCTTTATAGCCACTACAAATATTCGTGTTTATAACAATAGTGGATCCTACAAACAGAATTAACAAACTTGCAAAGAAAAATGAATTAAATATTGTAATTACCTTACTGTTTAAATCATTTTAAGAGAAATAAAGTTGACATAAACTAAGAATCATTAAAGAAGTTTAAATATATCCAGTATAATTATTAGGATAACTGCTGGTAGGAAAATTGCCCTTTGGAGTATAGAGAAATTATTGTTATGGTTAAGAATCTAGATGCATAGTTTTCCCCTTAAAACTGAGGCCAGCTTTCTGTGGTTTAATTTTTATATTAGTGTTGACAGAGCAGCTGGCTACAGGCATAGTAAAAAATATCTGTGCTCTCATGCATTTGCTAAAGAAAATATAAGCCTATTGGAGTTCAGCAGATCATCCCAAGCCCTAAACTCTTAATAATAGAGTTTTCATCAGTGTGTGCTGTTGATGGACCAGTCATAAGGTATGTAGCTTACTTTAACATTTCCTGTAGATAGAAGAGTTTTCAGACTTGTTTTCTTCTGAGATGCCCTCATGTGGTTTAAAACCCAGTTCAGCAACTGCATAGGAGAACACAGCTTATGAAATAAGACCTTGTACACAGTATGTAGCTGGAAATGTTTAGTAATGTTTCAAGCTTAAAGAGAATAACACTGGCTCTCAAACTGGCTCAAGCTTTTGAATCTAAAGGCTACCTTTTCATCAGTGTCTCCAAAATCGACCTTGTACCATTTGAAGATCTGGTTAAGCTTCACCTCTCTCTTCACAGAATCCACCATGCAGCCATCATCAGACTCCAGAAATGCCTTGGCAGCAGTCTGAAGCTGACTGTGAATGTCCTGGTAAGAACATTTAGACTCAGATAATACTACTACTACTACTACTACTACTAATAATAATAATAATAATAATAATAGTCAGTATCATCCATTCTTCTTCTTCTTCTTCTTATTATTATTATAAATTAACAACAAGCTAACTCAGAAATAAGCATAAAATTCACCTTTGAGGTGTAGGTCCTAATGGGTGGGCAGCCTTTCGCACCACAGTTCAGTGCAAAATGAATTAAAGGCTCTGCTTCAGGAAGTGCAACCTAATGAGGTATCACAAAACCCAAAATCAATCTAAATGAACCCCACTCTCTTTTAAATGTCACAACTACTAATGCAGTGGACTACATGAAGTGTATTAACTGTGCTACTTTATACAGTTGTCACATTTACTCCTTCTATTTGAATAACTTATTAAAACAAAAAAAAAATCATATAATATTAAAAACAAATTAAAATACAAGAAATGGTATTGGCTGATTATCACATTCTTCTGATATGATAAAAAAAAAAAAACATACTCTTCTGATATAAAAAATAAAATCATCAATATCATCAAGTGAATTGCAAACAATTCACGGTGTTGCTAACAGAATAGGTAAATCAGTTCCAGAAACAAATAGTTAAAAAGACATTAGTCAGGAACAATGAGTTATTAATTATCCAGTTGAGGAAACCAGTACAAGAAAGCAAGGTTGAGACATTAAGTTCTCTCATTAAGATTATAAGCATTACATTCTGCCCCTGCTAACAAATGTACACAATGGTAAAAGCATCATGAGACAGATACAGGTCACCTTAAGTCTTGGGTCATCTTTTGAGAAGGGCTTCAGAAATTGTGCTATTCCTTTCCTGTTTCCCCGCAGCACTCCATTCTCAATGTCCTGCAATGTGAACACCTCTCCTCCAATCAGGTAGCTCACATAGTTGAAGAACTGCACAATAAAAATAGATTTTTTTTTTTTATATTTCAATCTGTTATTTCAAGACCACATGAGTTAGGACATTTCAAATGAGCTTCCAAGGCTGAAACAAAGCATCTTCTTACCCGGTACCTCTGCCACATGTTTTTGGGGAAGCCGAGGCGCAGGTAGCCATGTATAACCAGGGCATTGTAGATGTTGATGAAGAAGGCCAGCTTCTCCTCATGACTCAGAGAGAGCAGCTCCACACGCTGCAGGTATACAGCCAGCTCACAATAACGTTCATAACATGTGCTTTTAGATATGGCCTTATAGTCCACTGACTGCAGGGGAAAAAAACAAAGAAAATAACTCCACAAAACATACAGTAGGTTAATGCTACACCAAACCCACTCCATTTTAAGAAAGTTAAAGTACTGTTAAGGAAATGAAGCAAAGTTACCCGTTTACATTAAACTTGTAGAAATACTGCGTGTTAGAACGGGGTAGTTAGTACCTTGCCATCAGCAGAGAGGTGATCAGAGTACAGTTTCATGATCAGATTCCTCAGGGCCTCAGATAATTCAGAAGCTGTAATCGCTGAAATAATGTTAATAGATATTCTTTATTCTTCATTTACTGGAATTGGAGATAACGCACGAGCATGTAGAGTACAGTAAAGCCCCAAGCTTGAAAGAGAGTCTAGATGCGTGCAGATTCTAAACACATGCAGATCTAGAGGAGAATATGCACTTCATTGGAGTGGGTTTGGTGTGTCAAGACAGAAAAAGGGATTTCAATGAAAAATATGAGATTTATCTACACAAAACCAAAACGCCAAATAGGATCACAGTAGAGGATAAATCTATTTGCAGACAGACCAGGGACCTCATGCATCTTCAACAAGAAATACAACTGTTTGTAAGACCTGTGTACAGTTTACTGGGGCCATATGCTGCCATTTCTTTGGAGCAGACTTACAGACTAGTGCATTGTACCTTGAATAAGGTGCTACTTTTATCCAATCATTTTTAACAATCAAGGCAATAAAATACAACAATTACTGCCTAATCACTATGTTCTGTTTCATCACACCAGCTTTTATTTTGCATTCTGCAAGGGACAACAAATAAAAAGCTTCTGTAAAGGGTCACTTGGTTTGCAGAAACCTATGACATTGGGTTTCTTATATGAACCAAAGGGTTCATAATTAAAAGAATAGAACCATTAACCATTTAAAGGACTTCCAGGGACCCCCTTCGAAGAAACCATTTTTGAAAAATGGCTATATAGGGCTCTTTTATAAGCTTATCTTAAAGAACTCTTGAGGAACCTCTTTAATAAAAAGATATTTTTTCTTTAAATCAAGGAGTAATGATCTGATGCAGAGAATAAAAAGGATTCTATGTTATTTATTATCCCGTTATACTTGCCTACCCATTTTTCATCTCCCCTATCTACTCCAGAGGCAGCTGTGGCATCCTACCCTGCTCCTATCCTTCTCTCTGCACAGCCAATTCCTCAACTCTGTGCCTAAAAAATCTGTTTCTGTGCACCATCAACCACCTCCTGCGGCTGTCAATCAATCTCCATCTCCTCGTTCCTCCACACTGTGTCCAGAAGATTCCCCCTCACAGTCTGTAAACAAAGCCTGAGAGAACTGATGATGTGAATTTATATTCAAGCAGCTAGCTAACTACAGAGATGACCACGGAGAGTGTTCTGGGAGATACAGGCTGAAACTGCACATGCAGCTGGGAGACATTCCAGAGAGAAAATTCTTGTCCAGTTGTTATTTAAAAAACAAATCAAACAAACAAACAAACAAACAAACAAACAACAACAAAAAAGAAAACAAGACAAACAAAAAAAAACAGATTGTCATGAACACTGCATTTCCTCATTCAGGCTTAATGTGAAAGGAAGCAAACATACAGGCATGTAGAAAACTTAGAAGGTAACAATCCACATGCAGTTTGTGCACACTAACCTCCTGTTTCTATTTCCTCAGACTCAGGGCTGTTTCCTGCAGGTAATGGTAAGGCGTCTGGGAGCACACGCTTCTCCTTCACCATGCGTACCAGAGGTTCAAGTTCCTCAGGGGCCTAAAGGAAAGACAGTGTTAAGGGTACTTTTAAAGAGTTACACCAGTACATTTAGCTTCATTTAGATTACATTTCAGCCACCAAATATAGCCAAAAATTATTGATTTTTGGCTGAAAAAAATAAAAAGGCCTAAAGCAGTTGTTCTATTTCTAGTGATGTCCATCTCAACTGATGAATAAGAGAGACTCTTATCGTGATGTAACTTGCATTCTTAAAAAACCTGACAAAAAAAAATAGTAAATTACACTTGTCTAAATGCCCATGCAGTTCAGCAGCATCTGTCTATCTACCTATAGTCCTCCGGTGCCATCAGCAGCACACGGGGTGTCAAGCGGTCCCCAAGGGGACGTGTGACATTTCTGTAGCTAAGTGCATTTCCCCGAGTGAAATCCTCCCCTAACCCGAGGCTCGAGATCATGCACACACTCCCACACTCACACCTATGGGCAATTTAGGGTAGCGAATCCACCTAATGTGCATGTCTTTGGATTGTGGGAGGAAACCGGAGTACCCGGAAGAAACCCATGCAGGCACATGGAGAACATGCAAACTTCACACAGAAAGTTCCCCAGGTTCGAACCCAGGACCTTGATGCTGTGAGGTGACAGTGCTAACCACTACACCACTGTGTCATACAGACAGCATATATTGGTGCAAAAGCTACACATCATATATGAGAATTGGAAAGGCAACATCTATAATGTATACCTCAATTTAAAAAATTAAATTAAAACTCTTCAATTTTCAAAACTAAATGTTCATTACAAGTTATACAAAAGAATATTATTATTATTATTATTATTATTATTATTATTATCATTATTATTATTATTATTATCATCTTTGATTATACACTGGTGCTCACCCACCAAATTTTGGAGAATCTCATTTCCTCCTATGTGGACGTCGTTAAAGAATATCTGTGGCACAGTGCTGCTACCAGTCATCTTATCCAGCCAAGCCCTGACAGCCGCATCATGACTCACGTCCACTTCACACACTGGTAGATTAAGTGCCTGTAAAGCAGTCTTGGCCTGTAAACACTGCGGGCATCCTGGCACTGAGTACACAGTAACCCTTCCTGCTATATGGTTCTCAAGCACAGCCATCAATAGACCTGTGGAGAGAACATCCATTAAACAGTTATTTGTACTGTATGTTTGCGTTACCTGTTTTATTAATGAAACCTTGCAAGAGGTCAGGTTTCTCTTGTAAAAATGATTTTTAAGCTTAGTGAGACTGTTACCTGGTTAAATAAAAACACTTAAAATAACAGCATTTTGAAACTTGTTGACAGGTCATCCACCAAAGTGATTGGATATGAATAAATTTGTTAGGATTAGATATAAGATTGATTTTTATCTGTTTACTAATTAAATAAATGATGCAGAGTCAGTCTTCAGATTCAGCATGATACACCAGGAATGTAAAGCAATTTGTTGTTTCCACAAAGCAGCATCCAGTCAGAACCCTGCACTCACTCACTCATCTTCTGCCACTTAATCCTGTCCCTTCCCCGCTGACTTTGGGCGAGAGGCGGGGTACACCCTGGGCAGGTCGCCAATCCACCACAGGGCCAACACACAGAACCAGACAACCATTCAGATGGGCAATTTAGAGCAGCCAATTAGCCTAATCCCCTCTGTGTATGTCTTTTGACTTTGAGCTCCCAAAATGCTTTATTCCTCTTATTCCACAGCAATTTGGTGATGATTATAAGATTTATTAATGAATGACATTTCTTTCTTTTTTTTGTTGTTTATTGTTACTAATATTGTGAAATGTCTGTAAAACAAATGAGTTCCTGTTATCACTTATGACAGCTATAAACAGTCATTACCTCACCACTCTCTGTTTTTATTTTCTCTAGCCTTTATTATGATAAAAATACAACCTTTCATGTTTCCAAGAAACCATAAAGCTGAAAGTCCTCTTCCCTGAAGACTTTCCCGTGTCAGAAAGTTTCATTTACAGATTTACGGTCGACTGTTACAAAGTGCTGACACTGGGGACGCCTTCTAAAAATCTTTGAGTCTCCTCAAAGAAAAACAAAACCGAAACAAAAACAAATGGGGGAAAAAAAACCCATATCAACAATTTCACCGCTTTTTAATCCATTTATGTTAACTGTGCCTGTAAACAAGCGGTTACTGTAGAAAAAAATGATTTTTAAGCTTAGTGAAACTGTTACCTGGTTAAATAAAAACACTTAAAATAATAACATTTTGAAACTTGTTGACATCAAAGTGCCTGGATACGAATACATTGGTTAGGATTAGACCAGAGATTGGTTTTTCAACTGTTTACTAATGAAATAAATGATGCAGATTCAGTCATCTCTGTAAAAATCTTTGAGTCTCCTCAAAGAAAAACAAAACAGGAAAAAAACCCACATCAACAGTTTCACCCATTTTAACCCATTTATGTTAACTGTCCCTGTACACAAGCGGTTACTGTAGAAACAATAACATATCAAAACATTAATACGCTCCTTACAGTCTGAACTACTGTACTATCTGAGCTTCTGGCATAGAAATATACTCATTTTCAAAAGATGAACAATAAAATAAAAGTTTACCACAGAGTAACATTTTTTTTTACAGTTTCCTCATAGGCTGTGTGAGCTGCTTTATTGTGACTGGTGTGACCCAAACAAGCAAATGCCTGTCTAAACATGACCAATCTAAATTCAGGTCGCTGGAAGTCTCACACACCAAACACAGGCCCAAAAAACCCTGCTGTGATGTGAGCGTCCAGCTCTGCAGACTGACACCCTCTTGGTGCCAAGGAGGGAAGTCTGAAGGTTTTTATTCTGACTTCTGGGGTGCTGCATAATGTCCCTGATCTGGTACTTCCTCACTTCCTTCCTTCATTAATCCATTTATTTATTTATTCATCCATGTCCAATATCTTGGCCAGGGTCACAAGTAATATCAGCTCAGTACAGTACCTACCTGTCAGACTAGCAGTTGCCCTGAATGTAATTTCCCCATCACCCCGGAAGTCAGACCCACGGCTCTCAGAGTAAACACAGAGCAGCAGGTAACAGTATCCGTACTGCTGTTGTCCTGACACTACACTACAATAACAGTTTCGCTAACTGCATTTTTCATCTCAAATATAATGCTGTAATTCTGCACTATAGCTATGAGATGACTTGCGGCTCTAAAGCACTTCTTTAATATCCTGCGCTATTTGAGGACGACGACGACAACAACAGTGGGCTCAATTCAAATAACTTCATTTCTGATGCTCCCTTGTTCACTTTCCCTTTGCACTTCTACTCTGCAGTCCAGGCGGTGCAGCGAAATTCTAACCACAACCAAGACTGTGTGCATTTCGATGAGCATTGGTCTCAGTAAAGTGTTACTCTTTTGACCAACCATGCAAAGAGGTAATACGCTTCGTATTGATTAATTGAACTAGACCCACAGAACGGTTTAGCTAATGTTAAAAGATGTTGTACATGAGTTCAGGTAACGCAGTGGTTGTGGATATATTCTAATGATTTATAACGCAGAAAAACCTGCGCAGTTCGTTAACAACTGATGTTCTCCAACGTACCCGCCATCTGCTCGCTGTGCAGTTTTCATAATAAGAGTCCCGGCTACCGCGTGTCCCTATTCCACCGCCCCAGCTGCAGGCGCTAGTAGGGAAGTTTGTCACGGATATGCAAATGTCTTTTCTTCAGCACTTCACACTTTTGTAACTATTGCGAGCACTGTCTTTATTAAAGCGTGTGAATTCTGTCATCGCTTTGCAACATGGCCAAGCGTGTAGCTGTGGTTCTAGCAGGCTGTGGAGTTTTCGACGGTAGTGAAATCCACGAAGCTTCTGCAGCGCTGGTGCATTTGAGCCGAAACGGAGCAAGTGTGAGTGAGAGACTTAAGTTCTCAAGACTCAAGTTACACACCCAGCTCACAAAGCCGGGGACAGATTGCTACATGTGGTACTAGCTAGAATACGCAGGAAAGATTAAAAAACAAAACAAAAAAGCAACAAGTAATAAATAAATGACAATAACGCCTGGTACATGTAATCAATCGGGTAGAATAATGACAGAAATGCAAAAGGTATAATGCCATTTTTTCCTAGCAGTGTTTCTAAGTGTTCTCTGCCTGTAATAATTTGCCTTGACAGACACAACGGAAAGTGCTAATTTATACTTTCTATCTATCTATCTAGACAGACAGACAGACAGACAGACAGACCTGTTTTTATCATATTTCACCAGTAGAAGATTATAGAAGTGAGCATGTGGAAGACTTGCTCTGGCCGCTAGAGGGCAGCACCTACAGAGCTGCACCTCATCTCGTTGCACTGTACATTCCTGTATATTGCAATGACAAAGATTTTCTGTTCTATTCTAATATTTCCTTATAGCCATGACCCCTTTTTTAAAATATAAATATTTCAGAATCTAAAGTTGCAACATTTTTACTTTTTATTTTCACTTGTGTACTTTTTTTGCTGGATGCTTACATTTTTAATTGAGCATGATTTTCAATTAATTATAATTCCCTATTACTTTGGCCACTTCTCTTCACTGGTCATTTGAATTAATCCAAGACTAAATTAGTCAAAACCAAGTAAGCTTATCTTAAATTAAATTTAATTTATTTTAATTTAATTAAATTTTTATCCAAGTTAGCTTATAATTATAACTTGTACAGAATATATTGCCTCAATGGTAAATTCAAGAATTAAAAAAAGGTTATTTGACTTTGATAAATTGCCATATAATGATTATACACATGAATACTGAGTCTGATATTTGCATAATTGGATTATGTTTATAAAATTTACATCCCTTTTCCTTTAATGTTTGTGTGGGGGGTGGGGGTCTTTTTGTTTTCTGAATTTTATTTTTACTTGCTTGTATAACTTTCATTATTTTTTGTAAAATGTCCTTAAGGTTTGTGAAGGCACTATGTAAATTATACCTAATAATTATTGTTGTCACTGTTCTAGGTTAAAATATTCGCTCCCAGCATTGATCAGATGCACGTTGTAAATCACTTACAAGGCGTCCCCACTGAGGAGAAGCGCAGTGTGCTGGTGGAAAGTGCCAGACTTGCCCGAGGTGACATTCAAGATCTGGCTGAACTCGGCGTAAAAGATTTTGATGCCATCATTTTCCCAGGTTAGAGGGCTGACCTGTCATTTCTTTATGAAGTTTTCTTTAAATATGATTTGACATGTTTTTTCCTTTCATTTATCAGCCTCCTGGTCTCAGATGGTTGTCTTTGGATCTATAAGCTGTATTTCTGAAATGCAAAGTTCTCAACTTCTTTTTATACTTTTTTTTTTTTTTCATTTGAAAGAAGACATGTTTTGACTTAAACAAAAAAACGAAACAAAACACGTGCCCCATTTATGGCACCTATATCCTGTGCAATATGTCAACCCTGTTGCTGTTATTTGCATAATTACAGTGTGAAAAACTTTTGGAAATTATGAGTTTATTATAAGCTTTCTGCAGAACTTAAAAGGCAACGATCTAGGATAATGACCTCTCTACTCTGTAAAGTCTCTTCTCAGGACATGTGTCTCACAACCTAATCTGGCATGGTAAAGGTCTAGGCTGAATTCCACTGCAGTACACCAGTGATTTGTGCCCCTAAACAATAGCCTTAACTCTCAAATGTTTAGTTCAATGCTTACATTGTGTTCTGTCTCATTTTCATGTTCTGTTTATCTTCAGTAACTACGTTATCTTGGTCAGCGTCACAGTACACCCCGGTCTTTTACCAGGAACACCTGACATGAGACAGGGAATCTAGGGAAGCTGTGGCAATGCTATCCACTGCACCATCATGCCAGCCTTTTTAAAAATACATTTAAGTTGAATTTGTATATTTATCACTTATAGTACTGTGCAAAAGTCTTAGGCTTATGCAAAAAATGCTGTGAAGTAAAACTGACTTCAAAAATACTTAAATGGAATCTTGCTACTTAGAAAAAAATACTAAGAAAAAGTTCTACAGCATGCAGTGAACAGCAAAAAACTACACAAAGTCAATATTTGGATTGTCGACCTTTTAACTAAAGGAAACGAGCTGTAAGTTTTTCTGAGCATCTTTGGGAATCTGCCATGGTTCTTCCTTTGACTGTTGCACTTACTTATTTTTTTCCCAGGAGCCTTCATAATGTTTTTTTTTGTCTGAAAAGTGATCTCATATAATATGTTGTGTTCTTTACTGACACATACAATTTTTTTTGTGTTTGGAAAAGTAACACTGGTCAACAGTCATTTTGCTACTGGAATTCTGTCACCTGTACCTTATAAAATTCAACATGCTGATTCTAAATCT
>JAQLOM010000034.1:12807951-12818071 GCA_030068315.1 Chrysichthys thysi
TTTGTAAATCATTGCATTCCATTTTTATTTACAATTTGTACTTTGTCCCAACTTTTTTGGAATTGGGGTTGTACAAATAACAGTGTGCACACAGACCTGCACATGACATGATATTGACATAACAGAGGATTTGCCATTAATAATCCACCCCGATCAAACAGGCTTCATCAAAGGCAGATATTCGACAACTACCGTGCACAGCCTACTTAACCTGATGCATAATGCATCACAAAAATTAGAACCTGCCATAGTCACATTCGATCCAGAGAATGCATCTTACAAAGCCTACAGGAAGTTCTTATGTCCCACAGCAATAAAGTTAGGCCTAGGGGAATCATTGATTAATCAATGAATTCAGATTTTACTTCATCTAAGGCCACAGATAGAACAGGCATGCACCCCTACCTCCTGCTAATGAATCATGAGCTGCAGCTATATACTATATAACATGTGGACATTAATGATATCCAGATATTTAACCTGCAACATGTAGCCAATATGCAGATGATAGTTTTACTCTTGCTTCAAAATCCTTCATTTTCAAAACAATCAGCTTTCCAGATAAGTATAAATTTTCATAAAAGTTTATGATTTTTATCATGGCATGTTATCTGAGATCATTCAACAAGAAACATTAAATAATATCATTAGACAAAAAATAACAAAAATGAAATTTTAAGGGTAATCCCTTAATAAACACTTTTTTTTCTTCTTTTTGTTTTGGTATGTGACAGTGAAACATTAACACATGCCTGGCTTAAACTGTTGCTCATGCTTATACTCATGGTTACATCTGAATACTCATTGAAAGCAGTGATTTACAACTGATGCCATTTTTTGTCCAAAACAAAATTAATATGTTCTTTTTTCTTAAGCATAATGGTTATCATGACCTTATAATAAATTATAGTTAAATACAACATGATAGTTATGAATCACTGAATGTAATTGTAATAGACACTTGTGACAATATATTTGACCCGATCCTGCAAAATGAATCACAGTGACCCATGTAGGGATTGGTTCTTACAAGGAACTTGATTGATTCTTACTGTTTTATTTCTCTGGGGTAAGAATTAGTAAGCACTGCATTAAATAGCTGCATTAATAATTATGTCAAAGAAAGTCTTCACAAGGGTTGTAAGACAAATATGTGTGTGATATAATTGTCACAGTGACTCATTTTGCTTTACAGGACAACATATTTTCTATGGTATCTTTATAATTGGTGTCTTAATTTATAATTGCCAATCTTTTCAATGTCAATACCTTTCTGTTCAAGCAAAGTGCAAAAGCAATACAGTGGAACCTTGGTTTCTGAGCATAATTCATTTCAGAGAGGTGCTTGTAATCCAAAGCGCTCGTATATCAAAGCGGGTTTCCCCATAAGAAATAATGGAAACAGTGCTGAAACGGGTGTGCTGCACGGGCTCCACAGGGGCAGATCCATGACAAAGAGCAGGAGACATGAGGAGGATTATTGTGTAGGATGACTTTCAATACAACTCACAGAATCACTGCAGTCTGTCGACTCACTGGGATCTTTTTCTTTTCGTGCGACTTTAACAAGGAAACTATCCAATGATCGCTGCTTTTGCCTCCTTTTGAGGATTTCGCGGAAATGCGACATTGCATTGTCATTAAACAGATGTGTGACACACACACTAACAGTATATGCTAGTGTGGAAGCCACAATCCTACAGTGAGTGAGAGAGAGAAGTTGTGATCATGTGAGGCTCAGCAGACGAATCCTACTCCTATTGCCAAACCTCGCTCATTAATCAAGTCAAAATTTATTACAATTTTCTGCTCGTCTTGCAAAACGCTCGCAGACCACATTGCGAATCCAAGCTTCCACTGTATATAGCAAAAAGCTAAATAGCTAAGTCTAAAATCTAGAGCGTTCATAGTTTGGGTGATTTTAATGGACAACTACAGTCAATAGGGGTAAAGTATTTGCAGTCACAACAGTGTTTTACTGCACAGATCAGATATTTATCAGGTTTGGGCTTGGGCTTTTTAGATTTTCTCTAAGATCTTACACCATTTTGAAAGTGAGAGAACATAAGAAAGTTGAATTAGGCTAGTATTTTAGAAAATGAATGCTCATACAAAAAAAACGTATGAGCATTAACAGAGCCACTGTGGAAATCCAATTACACAATTCCCAGAGGACTATGTGTGAAAGGAGAGAATAGAAGACTGCAGCAGCCAGCTTACTGTGCACTTGTACGTTATGGATTTAGAAGCTAAATATAGCCAAGTTAAAGCTTTACAAGTAAAATGTCTGATTACTGCACCATATCGTCCTCTACCTCATATAGTACATACATGAAATATATGTGGCATACAGGTTTTTAATTGTGAAACACTTCTCTGTGTTGTGTGAATCCAGTACCCTTCACATCAACATCAGGAAAGTATCAGATTCAGCCAAGTGTCTTTGAGGGGAAAAAAAACACAGCAGTGTCTCAAGTCTCACTAAGTATTAATTCAAAAAGTACAGCTCATCAAGCATACAGTTCTGCATGGATTGGGGAATGCTTGTCTTTCTGTGCTTCTCCAAATAACTTCAGCTGCGTAAATTGGCTACACTATACTACATACATATATTAAAAAGACCCTAAAAAATAGATTTAACTGTTGTGTCCTTGTTGTTGCATAGCCTTTTCTTGATTGAAGATAAGGTGTGATGTTTTCCTTATTCCCCCCTCTATTGTTCCTCATATTTACATTAATTAACAATATAGAACTCCAAAATAAACAAGTGGCTTGAACAAGGCATTGCCTTCGAATAGTGCAGTGTTGTATGGGTAACTAAACGTTGCCATTCAGTGGGCATAGAAGAAATTCTAACTTTGTGTAAGCAAAATCTTTGTGACAGGCTGGGCTGATGAGAAAAAAAAGTTGAATTGAATATGGATGCTATGAATGCCTCATTCTGTTACAACTACTGTACTACACTTCATCCTTTGGATAGTTTTCTATGCAGGATTTATATTTATTTTGTTAGGTCCCTGGGATGTGCGCTATAAATACAGCAGATATTAAAAAAGTTTGCAAAAAAACCAAAACAACATAAAAGCCACATTTTTTATCATCACCAAGATCACTGATTGTAAAGTCAAACAGCAGGTGAAAAAATCGAAGTCTAAGGCAGACACAGCGGGTGAGATTGCACAGTAAGAGTGTGAATCATGTTGTCTCCGTATAAGATAGGTTTCTTCTTAAAGAAACAAATTTTGCATTTTGAAGAAGACAGGTCAGTAGCTAAGCTAAAAGGGCCTGCAGAACTGATGAAAATGGTCAGGAAAAGGCTTTTATTTGCACAATCTGTGAATTTCTAAAGGGTGGCAGGGTAGCGCAGCTTCAGAGTTTAATGCTTGATCTTGAGTTTGGGTTACTTTATGTAGTTTGAATTTTGCATTTTCTCCTATTGCAACTCTGACCAGAATAAACCAGTTACTGAAGATGAATTACTGGGTCTTCTGGTGAAGTGGCTGACTGCTAATTTAATGGCTAGGTTTGGGCCCCTCAGAAACAGGATCATTTCTTTGCAATGATAAAAAATAGTATCATAGATTACCTGTTAAATGACCAACCTGCTTTAAAAAGTAGCACTCCACATCAGGGCCTAAACAGAATTTCACAATTGGGAATTTTCACAAATTACGATGATGATTACGATCCACTAAAAATTGGAAAATATTTAGAAAATATTTAAAATTCGTGGGCAGGCCAGCATAACATGTTTATAGTACAACAGGATCATATTTATAGTAAAAGAAATAAAATAAAAAACCCATGTTAGAAAACAGCAAAGACAGGTTTTGGTACAAAATAATAATAGATATCCAAACTAGCACGTCACAGCAAATTGTTTGCTATGTAAACATAATTCCAGAGGTTATGCAAGTATTCCCTTAACATAGATAATCATGTTCTATTGTAGTATAGTGTGTTTCTAAAAAGACTCATACTTTACACAATAATAATGATCATCCTGGATCTCACAATGAACATAGTTCTGAGAAATTTTATTGCAAACTTTCTTTTGGCCTCAGGGGAAGCATCCATGAGTCATTGCAAACAGATAGCAGTTCGGATCTCTCACAGAATCCCTATATATGGGCTGTTCACACTGTCACTGGCTATATTGCCAGAAAGAACATTAATGCCAGGTTTAAGCCTTACCTGAAGTCATGCGTTGTGTTTTCCTTACTGCTGAATGTTTTATCATCCAGACAACCTGTGAAAACCAGCTGACTTTATATCATGCATTTTTCACTGAAGTCATTTAAGATCTAAGCCACTGAAACAGGCAGAATTTCATACATTTCTGCTTAAGATTAGGATTTCAGACCCTACTTAAAAATAACCTCTAGGCTTTGTTAAAAAATATCATACGAGCTGCAAGAAAGAATGGGATAATATAAAAGTTGTTTTTTCTTGATTTTTTATATCTTGCTCATTAGGCAAGTAAATAATTGTTGAATGTCCGTAACCAGCAAACCGACGTAAACTCCAACGTCCAAGAACACCTGCGACAAAACAATATGGCCGACGGACGGTCACGTTCAAGGTAATAATTAGGTGCAGGTGTGACTAATTATCCCGGACTATATAAACCCTCACACTCCCCCAGTTGAACTGCGAAGCATTAGTTCTGCCTAGTCCGTGCGTTTTTTGCCAAGCCTTTATTTCGTGTGTTGCCTTACTGTGTATAACTATCCTTTTGTCCCTGGTTTTTGCTCTTCGTGTTTGCCCTATATTTCTGTTTACCTGCTCGTTACCGACTTTGGACTGTTCTTTTGGATTTATGTTTGTGCCTTGCCTACGATATTCTGTCTGTCTGATCGTTAACCTCTGGTTTCTCCAACTACGATTTTGCACACCGATATTGATACTGTTGTTTGTCTTTATAATAAACCTGCTCATATGCATCCGGCTCAGTCTCCTGATTCTAACAATAATGAAGTAAAATTAATACAGATATGCAACTTTCAGAGACCCTCCTATCAATTGATATTATTAAAATGGATGCATAACAAAAAAAATCTCACAAACATGGTCATTTATACTTTAACATCAAAACAAAATAGTTATTCTGTTTTTAATGTAAAAACTCCTATTACTGCAAAACAAGATTCAATAAAATGTGGTCTTCTTGAATGCGGTAGCCCTTCCTAAAGATCTTGCCTCTGGTCTGGTATACAAACTGGTGGTGGTGGTGTGCCATAAAACTGCTGAACCACTCTTAAACTAAAATAATGTAAGACATCCATTTAACTTAATGTCCACTTTTATTCTATCAAAAATAATGATCTATGCATGATGAGTTAGCTTTGGCTGCTGTACAGAATTGTGTAACTTGCCTAGCTGAGAAAACCTCCTCTTACCAGTTGTGACCAAATCAAATGCCACACATTTCACTGAAGTAAGATTATATGTCAGTAAGCCTTGACCTGGTACTTGACAAGTACTTGACTTGGTCTACACTCCTTCTGTGACTCCTTTATTAAGACCTGCTTTGCCTCTACCATTCCACCGTATCCTATTATTCTAATTTTCATTTCTTCTGGTGTTTAAAGGTTTTTCAGGGGCTTCTTTGTGTCTTTAAGCATTTTTAGTTTCCTAAAATGAACACAGTCTAGAGCACTTTCTAAGTTTGAAACTGGGACATTGTGTGACTTTCCACTATAGATGCTTGTGTGCAAAATTGTTGTGGAAAGGTCATGCATGAATACATGGGTTCATTGAGGACACTGAAATGCATCAACAAAGTAACGTATAAGCTTGACTTGCCTATACAAACACACCTATCAGCATCATCCTTTATGTCCTTGTTAACACCCATGGCATTCAGTGCTTTGTATCACAATTCCCAGCAAATTATCCTCCACCTCCTTCCTTTCAACTTGACTACATGATTAAAGAAAGAGTAGATTCCGGACGTTAAGGTGGAAGAATGCAGTGTTTCATCAAATCCCAACACAAGAAATTTTAGATCTGGTTTTTTTTTTTATCAGAAAATTCCATGCTCACTGTTTAGCTTCAAGTTCAAGAGGTTGACCTTGTAAATACTCACATTCAGTGACTAGGGTCATTACTGAGCCTTTTTCATTATGTGCACACTATTCTGGTTTTGACCTTGTCTGTCAAGTTTATTGATTTTAGCCATGTCTAGTCTAGTCAGTTTGTTTATGCCCTTTGGATTTGTCTACTTTGCTGTTTCTTAATAAGACCTTACACTTTTATCCTGTCTGTGACTGACACATAATTTTGATACTACTTGATAACCACTTACTATGAAAAGGTCTTTAATAGCGGTAATAGCTCCCAGAAGACAAGCTGTAACAAAATTAATGGAAAAGGAGAAAGAATATTTTTTGTAGCCACACTGTCAAGAAATCACTAGGCATACATATAGTGCAAGTTATTTGGGTGCACTTTAATTGCTAAATTGCTTTCTTTATGCTGGCCTGATAACATTTTATCTTTGGTGACTCAAATGACATCCACGTTAGATGTTGTCCTTTTGCCATTTCAGCAGTGCGAATATTTTAAAAGCCAATCTGATATGGGTAACATAAAAAGACAGTTTAATATACACTGGCTTTGAAGCTTTTTTTTAAAAATAAAATTCTAATTAACTGAGGAGGAGAATTACATGTGATGGTATTGGTAGGATATAAGAAGCTTGAGAATGATTCCTCAAGAAAGACATCCAGTTCTTGGTAAAAACTGATTGCCACACCAGACCTACAGTTCTCATCATTGGTACACAGTTCTGAAAATATTACTATGATTAAGAATATTATATTAATATCATATTATATTATAATATTACCATAAAATTTTTATTTAAAAAATATTTAATTATTTATAATTGTATTTTAAATAATTGAAGATAAGCAATTTGCATGTACATATACAGACAGGTGACAAAATAAAAGGAAAAACTGTAGCTCTGTTATGCTGGGGTGCACTATGCTTGCATGATTTGTGTCCACTTGTCCCCAGAGGGAAGGGTCACTGCAAATCAATACAAAATACAAAAAAAACCTGCAGTTTGCCTAGGAGCTCCACGTAGGTCCCTGTTTCAGTGGCTTCTGAGCAGCACCAAAACACCACAAACAACTGTGCTATCCCTTTTGATCCCCGTCCTTTACACCACTGATTTTGAGTCAGTTAGATCACTGTCACCTGCATGTGACAGAAATTCTCTGACAAATCTGTTGCATCAGGGATTGATTAGAAGAGAGTTATAGGGACCTACTGGACATCTTTAAAAACATTTACTCCTAAATGTGGCCAGGACCAAGGAGCTGCTGGTTGACATCAGGACAAAAAGAACCACAGCTCGATCCATAATCATAAGGGAACAGGATGTGGAGCTTAAAGCTCAACAAACTGATAAAGAATGCTGGCTCTGTCCTGGGATGTGCCCTGGGCAGTTTTGAAGTGGTTGTGAAAAGGAAGGCGCTAAGCTATTATTATTATCCATCCTGGACCATGTGTCACATCCCCTCTATGGTCTACTGGTCAAGCAGTCTCATCCAGTGCTGCTGTAGCAAGGAACAATACTATAATTCATCACAGCGCTGGGATATTATTGTGGATTAGAGGCTATTGCTAGAGTGAGCTTAATGGACAAATGTTAAAAATTTTGCCCTGGGTTGCGTTTTGCTTACTGCACTGATGCTAATCACAGAATTATCACATTGTACAACTGTGGCCACACAGTTGATCACTACTACTATTACTATGTTACCTATACTACTACTACAACTACTATGCTGCACATCTGTCGTTACATACCTGCTGATTTTCAACCTTTGCACTATACATTTCACTAATCATTCATCTTCCCTGGGATTAATACGCCAGTATTCATTTATTATTAATTATTTACTTTATGAAAGACTGTGTATATAAAGCTGTACTCACTCTGTATCCAGTAATGCATTGTAGAATTTTTTTTATCGAATATGTTTTTTGTTATTACTCTGAACACTCTTGCTGGCGCACTATTTTTGATTGCTGCTGTAATCTTTGAATTTCCCTCTGGGATTAATTATGTGAACTATCCATCTGTCAAAATCAATCTCAATCTCACATGCGGTCATTTACTTAAAGCATTTCATGGGGAAATTAAGTGAGAGCATTAACTGATATATTTTCCTTCCTTTTTTCCTGTGCTCATTTCATTGGATTGATTTATACTGGGCTTGGGCATAATAACATTTGAAGCATATCTGCATCTTCCAGCTGTGAACGGGTAAGATACTGTATGATCCCCCCCCCCCAAATATCTGAATAATGTCAACAAGGGAAATTACAAATCAACACAAGAAATGGCAATATCTGATCAGACATGCCTACTCAATTTTTTCATAAGAAATTTAATAAGAACTTGCCAATAGCTCTTCTTCACCTCTCACATTTTGACTGTGAAATAGAGGCCTTGACCTTTTTCAAATCCCTTTTGATTCCCACACCTGAATGAATAATTTCTTTCCCTTAAAACAGCTTCCTTCTCAGCACCATAAGGCACTTTATATTCATACACATGTGACTCCTCTTGATGCTTTAGAAGAAAGCAAAGGCAATGTGCCATCTAAAGAATAACTGAAGGTCATAAGAAGTTATATTGCCATCTTCTTAAGTGTTAGTATAATGAGCAATCTGTACAATACTATTCTCTACAGCAGAGCCATACAGGCTTGATGTGAAACACAGCACACTAGAAGATGTCAATAAAAACTTAACACATTATTTAAATGAGCAAAATACTAAATGTTTTTATGAATGTCACTAAACATTGGTTTAGTATACTTATGAATCCAGTACAAATATTTTAAACTATTTAGATAGAAATGATAATGAAAATCTACTCTGAATAAGGAATCTATACTGAATGTATTTGACCTAACTCTTGATTAAGTCACATTGCTTCATTGGACGGCCATATAACGTCCTGTTGTGAAATCAAAATGTTTGGATAGTCCTTAGCTTATCAAAGTGTAACAGCCATGCATCCCACATAATTGGCTCATACAGGTCAATGCATAAACCCACAATCAGTCAAATCCAACATTTTGGTGAAGCAGTTTACAGCTTAATGATGAGACAATTGCCCCAAATGACAATGAAGCAGCTCTGCAATTTGTAATCTCCTGACCATTTTTCATAGTGTTATAGCATTTAAGCCTTTTTGGAAGAATATTTTCATATTTTCACATTTACATAGTAGGATGCAATGTTCTGTGCCAAATGCTATACAGTCTTACCAAAAAGCTGAAAATATTAATTATTACATTTTAATAATGTTTAATTGTTGTTATTTGTTATATCATACTGACTACGAACAACAGTTCTAGTACATGTTTGCATATTACATAAAACATTATCCAGTCTGCCTCACTGGCATGACAGCCATAATGTTGCACTACCGTATACAAGATCTTCATCATGAATAAGCACATCATGGTAAAAGGTTCAAGTGCCACCAGTCATGCATACTAAAATTAGAGGTAATTCAGACTCCAGCAGAAGAAGGAGGATGGTGGGTGTGATGGTGGGTGTGAGATGAGGGAAATCCTCATTTCCCAAAAAAATCTTCAGTGAATATTCAATCACTGAGTGAATGTCAATTGCAATTGAGAGTCTTTGTGAGGCTGCATATAAATGATCTATTTTGCATGGACAGTGGAGGAGAATGTTTTTGTGTGACTCTTCCTAAATGAATCAGAGTGCTAAAATCTTTTAAAAGCTCTAAAAGCCTTAAAAGTTAAGATGTTTTTAAGGCAGCAAACATCTACTTCACCCAGAGCCACTGAACATGAAGTACTGCAGTTTTGTTCTTTTAAAACATTCATCCTGATATATTCAGTATTAAAGAATGTGATTGTTCATTCAGCTATTACTGAGACTTTAGACGAGCAATCCTGGCGATTTTACAGACAACACAGAGAAGATGCCTATATTGTTGTTTTCAGAAAGAAGAAGAAGAGGGATACTAGTGCACCACACTGACCTCATCCCACAACTAAACTAACCACATAACACATGGTTGTAGATGCAGCACATCATATTAGCATTAGCTGTCACCCAAATG
>JAQLOM010000034.1:12826120-12839517 GCA_030068315.1 Chrysichthys thysi
GTCATATAAAGGTATAAAAAAGATGCAGTCAGTAAATACAGTTAAATAAAGCATAAATTGAACAGATCATATCTAGCTCAAATATAAACAGGTGATAGAGACGTTACCTGGAGCTGCCGCTCCTGCTCCTTTTGCCATTTTTCCTGTCGCTTGCGCTCTTCCTCTGGGTCCCAGGACCAGCGAGTAGAGGAGGTTGAGAGAGAGGGAACTGGTAGCTATAAAACACAAGCAAATGTCTGTCATGTGACCAGCAAGCACACAGGTGGTAAACTAAACAAGTATTATCACTAGCAATATAAACCCAGTAAATTATATATCAATTTTGTATTCACTATATTGATTACATTTACTGCATGCATGCTCTGGTTTCTTTTATTGTTTTTAAAGAATCTGAGAATAATTTCCATCATTTCCCCCGCTAGTGATGTTATATAAAGCACTTTGAGCTGTATTTTTTGTTTTTGTTGTTGAGTCATTACACGAAATCCTGACCCCAAGCCAAAGCAAATAAAAATTGAATGTTTTCCCATGCTATACCGATTATGCTTTTCATGTCCTCTGATAGGCTGACAACATGATTTAGATAATACACACTGTATAAATACTATAAGAACAAATTTTCACTTACATCTGATATTTGATTTTCAGTTCCACCTACAAGAAAAATTAAAGTAAGTGGGTTATCTGGAAAGTCATTTTTAATATGTAACTTTCTAAATTGGTATCATCATCATCATAAAAAATTCAGATGAATTCTAACATCATGGAAATAAACATGGCAAAACTTTTGTTCTCATATTATCAGTGTCTTATATCAAATTCACATGCAATTTAGTCACATGCAAAAGCTGGCTCAAAAAAAAAAAGGGCCACACTTCCCAATATAAATAGCCAGATGCTACATGCAAAACACCAAACCCATGCCAGGCATAGCATGCAAAAAAGAACAGAAACACTTTGTGCAACCTATACACCATACCAACACAAAAAACACTGAATCCTATAATAACATGTGCATCATGTTGCCTTTTTTTGGCTCTAAGTCCTAATAGGCTCATCTCTTACTTTTCAGCAAGACGGCTAAGAGATCGATGCTGTACGCTAAACAGTATATATCAATAACTTTACTATATAATTTATTAATTAATGCAGCATCTGACAGAAAATGTTATAATGTTGTATTGTTGAGTCTTAAAGGGTCTTTGGGTGTTGATATGGTTTTGGTATGCAGTCTTGTGGAGACCATACTACAGTTCTGACCATACAAGGAAAGAATTACATGCTACATATTTGTTCAAACAAGAAACTGCAAACCTTTACACTATAAAAATAAATAATTTCCCTCTTTACACCTTTGATTTTTTTTTAATATCATATTTGGATGCAGAGCCTGAGGGAAGAACACATGGGTTACAAAAGGCTTCAGCTGTGAGGGATAAAAGGAAGATGGCAGCATGAAGGCCTAGTAATGCCCAGCACCAAAAAATACATAGAGAACAGGGGCTGCTCTTTTACCTTGTTCAAAAAACTCCGATCTCCTTTTAAGGTTTTTTAAAGAAAGGGGTTCTACATGGATAATCAAGAGATTAAAGAAAGCACAGAGACTGAGAAAAGGACATGGATCAGCTCAAGTTAAAGAAAGTCAGGTTCTTGGGTTCACATTTGAAAAACCTTGCACTGAAAACATTTTTTATATATTAATATAAAAACTGACAGCAAATAAATAAACTGAAAAATGCAAACAAAAAACAAGAATACAAACCCAACATTTTAAACACCAAGCATAAAACACAACATCTAGCGCACTTTCCATTCTGTTTAGTGTAGGTTTAGTCTATCATAGAACAGGTAAAATTTAAAATGAGAAATGTGCTTTACCTTTGTTTCTCAGAAACACAGGTTCCACATTAATTCCACCATTAACGCCATTGGAAGGCAAACTCTACAACACAGTACAACAGTGATACAAAAACATCCGAATACATTATAGCAATGAAGAATCACGTTTCTCATGTTGAGTGCTTAATGTGCTCACATTGACAGGCTGGGAGCTGACGTTCAGAGTTTTCACAGTGGGATCTCTGGCTGGCCGTGAGGTGAAGTCCAGGTTCGTGTTGGCATACGGCTCAGGGGAACCTAGGGGATCCGCACTGGTGAGATTGATGACCTTATGGCTTTTAAATGGAAGGGAAGGTAGGTCTTTGCCCCAATCTGATAGTTGCACATTGACACAGTGATACATTTTAAAAACAGAGAATTAGCAACTGGTAGCAATACCAAACACATGACTACACACAAGCATCTGACAGAGCATCCTTTACTACCAGGTCAACATTTCTAAAAGTGGGGTTTCACAGACAGACCACCTTCCCCTGCCATGCCACACACAAAGCACCACACACCACTATTACCAACAAGCTTACACCTCTGAGGACATCCATATGTATCACATAAGAGGATAAGTACAAACAAACAAATCATGACATTGGTATTATAAGGTATTATAAATTAAGAAGTAATGGGAAAGGAAACCTTGCAAGATTAGGGTGAGGAAATATATTAATAAATGTATTTAACAGGATCCCTAATGGTATAGGCTTGCTGGTAAATATAAAGACTGTTACTAAATAAGACACTGTAATTTCACATACTGGTTTAATACTACACTTTTCACACTGGATACAAGAATATAAAGACAGTGAACAAAAACACATGTAGCATGGGTAAGACAGATACTAGGATTGAGAAAGAAAAAGACTGACAGGACATTAGCTGACAGACAAATAGACAGACAGACAGACAGACAGACAGACAGACAGACAGATGCGTGTACCTAGTCAGTTAAGGCACACATACTGTAGTGTTAGGAAACCAATTTTTCAAGTCTCTAATTTCCATCTGGTATATCTCCAAATGCTTTCTAAGAGTTAGTCTTTCTAAGAGTTAAATAAACTATTATATGAATGTAGTATAATTGCCTATTATCATGTTTAGAATCTGAATACACACAACTGACTATGAGGAGAATCCTTGAATTATTAAAAAAAACCAAAAAAAAACAAAACATTGTTTTTGTGAGAAACTTTTAAAAAATTTTGGCCAGACAATTATCAGTGCTACTCATTGCTCTCAAAGACTGATCTACACATTTCCCATATCATGGGGATATGTGGTCCACCAGCCCAGGGGGACGAATACAAACATACTTGTACTTCAAATGAATGCCACCTCAACTTTCAAAACTGCAAAAGGAATTGTAGATTCAACACAACACCCGGAGAACACAGCCTGACCAACTGCTTGTATTACCTAGCAGTGACCCTAATTAACACTTACATTGTATGTCTTACTTAATATAAGGCTAACTTCACTATGACACTGTGACTATTTGTCATCCAGGTGAAACAGGCTTTGAGGCATTGTTTCCTCAGTCACTTAAATTGCAGAGGAGTACGGAGGAGGGCACAAACTTACTGCTCTTTCCCTGTCTGCGGATGTCCATAAACAGGCTACCCTCCTGCAGGGCTTCATCCATGCTCTTTTTCCACTGCACATAGCTCATGTCTGCCACCTTCTGCCCATTAACTGTCAAGATCTTATCCCCGACCTGCAGGTGGCACAGCTCTGCTGGACTGCCTATAAAAATCCACATGTACACACTTTTTCATGACACACAGAAAGGGCTGCAAATCATTAATTCACTTCCTCTTGCTTTTATTAAGCAGAGTCTTCCTAGATTTTGATCCAACACCACAAGGATTCTGTCCACATATTTGATTTGTATTACAAATCAAATTGTCACAGACAGATCCCGAGTTGTGATTCATAGCTATGAAGGAAATAGTTTCCACTCTCAGAGATTAGATTTGCCAAGCCCAATTATAAAAAAAAATCCTTAGTGCTAGACATCCTTGTGGAATCAAGACTAGGTGAAACTTATAATGAGAAACAGCTCTTCTGTCAATTTTCTTCTTTTTAACAAACCACAGTAATTTAAATGCAAATTGCACATGTTCAGTACCGAAGCCAAAAGTGTTCTGAATGTTTAAATACAGTAATATAACAATAAAATACAATGTCACAGCATGTCCTTCACTTGAGCATTGAAAATAGCCATTAGATTGCTTCCATATCTTACTTGTACATAATTTTAGAGTGAAATGTCATTCAATTAATTAGACATCACCGTCCCATCCAAAAGTACTGGAACAGAAAGGCCAATTAAACTTTTTTTTGCTGTGCACTGAAGACATTTGTGTGTGAGGTCAAAAGATGAATATGGGAATATGGGAATAAGATGAATATGAGAGATCTGAGTTTCAGGTTTTATTTTGTGCTACTCACACCTAGATTCAGTAAACATAAAAAGCGACAGGTGTTTCTTGCTACCCAGGTGCCATATAAGATTGATTGTTTAATCAATAAGTAGCCCTGGATATCCTCTCTCAGTTTAGATTTTGGCTTTCACCTGTGACGACTGATTTTGTAGTTAAGAAATGTAGACCAACATGAAGACCACAGGGCTGTGTATGGGAGAAAAGCATGCCATTCTGAAGTTGATAAAAGGGGGCGGCGGCGGCAGGGGGAGGGGGGGATCCCTCAAAGGTATGTCAAAACATGGGGTATAGCCATTAACACAATTTGGAATGTCCTGAAAAAGAAGGAAATCACTGGTGTACTGAGCAGCAGGTATCGAACTGGTTATCCAAGGAAAACAACAACAACTGATACCAGACAAATACACAGTGCATATCACAGTCCACTGTTTGAAAGACACTTAGAGAACAACAATATAGATGCAAGATGCATACTACATCATACATCATACATCATACATACATCATAATACATCAGCAATAAAAATCAGAAAGCCAGATTGCATTGCAAACAAAAAAAGTACAGAGATGAGCTGCAACAGGTCTGGACCAAAGTTTTATGGACTGATGAGGCAAGGATTAGCCTCTACCAAAGTGATAGAAAGGCCAGAGTTCAGAGAAAGAAGGGACCTGCTTATGATCCTGAAGATACAACTTTATCCCTGAAGCATGGGGAAAGTTGTGTCATGGCTTGGGCTTGCATGGTTGCTTCTGGAACAGGCTTGATCATTTTTATTGATGATGTAGATCATGATAATGTAGCAGAAGGAACACAGAAATCTACAGAAACTTACTGTCTGCCAATTTATTGAGAAATACATAAAAACTACTAGGGGAGAACTTAATTATGCAATAAGGCCATAATATATTGCAACTTCAACAAAGGACTTAATCAGGGGGAAAAATTGGAAGGATTTCCAAGTCAATGACCAGATTTTAACCCAAGTGAACATGTATTTCACCTCCTGAAGAGAAGATGAAGGGAGAAACAACTAAACAACTAAAAGATGCTATGGTAAAAGCCTGGAAAGGCAAAACCGATGAAGAAACAAGAAATCTTGTGGAGTCTATGGGTTGTAGGCTTGATTAAGTTATTGTGAGCAATGGATATGCAATCAAATACTTGGCTAGTATTTTTAACTTTAATTTAGTTGAAAACATTCTGAATGATACAAAATGTAGTATGTTCTATGTTGTGCAACATGTCTAGACGTAGATAACAAGGAATTTAAAACTGAAACTCTGATCTCTCTTCTCATATTCATCTTTTAATATCACACAAATGTCTTCAGTGCAATGGCCTTGATGTTCCAGTAATTTCGGAGTGGACTGTGTATTTCAGAATTCCTTGTGCTGTCCAAGTGCTGATATTATTTCTTATTTTGCTGAGGTTATGATACAATATTAATTGATGACGACAATTTAATTTAGTACGATTTTAATGAGGGCCTCTTTACTCATTATACATATGTTGCATATTTATCTGACCTTCACTCTTCTAAGTGAAATGGGTCCATATTATCAGGTCATAATGTTTTTTGTTAGATTTTCTTATGTTTTTGTCCTTGCTTTGTTTTTTATTCATGTTTTGCTGTTCTCTTACTTTAGCCTTGGCTTTCATTATCTTAGTGTTATTATGTAAACTAAGTATGACATATCAGCATAACATAGGTATAAAAAACCCTGAATGTTTTTTTAACTTTGCACTAAGAAAGACTTTCTCTCTGATTCAAGCTGTGTGCCCAGGTTCTTTTTAAGTGCGATAAACATCTCTTCTGTTGTAACATCTCTTCTGTTGCATCTGGCTCTCAGTCTCCTGATGCTTTAGTCATCTCACTTCTGATGAAGCTGCAGTATTTTTTGCATCCAGGAAGATTTACAACACTGACTAAGTGCCTTGTAACTAATCAGAGATGACCTAGAAAATTCTGGTCTACATAGCCATATCAAGGACAGCAGAAATGCTTTGTATTAAGCTTACAGCTGAGCACAAAGAAAATGAGTTAATTAATATATCTCTGCAGTATTCTCTAAATAAGGGCTTATGAGGTCTTCATTAAAAAGATGAGGAAAGCCATTTATATCATGGTTCAATCTGTTTCTTTATACCTTGTTGTATAGCTTTAACAACAGCCCCTGTGGAGTCCCAGTTAGTCTGGAAGCCAAAGTCATGACTGCTGTTGGGCTTCTGGTTCAGGCTGATCCTCATTTCATTGTAGCTTTCCTAAAAGACATAGGACAGTTCAGCCAATCTGAACCTTCTGTTGGCCTAAAATACCCCAAACAGCTATAGGAAAGATATTTTTCTTAGATTGGTTTCAAACAAATACAAGATTAGTAAGCTTATATATAGATAGGTTTGCTCACATCAAGCAAAATTGTCTTATCCTACTGGCAGATCATTTTGCATATCTCAAGTGTTTATTACTAAAAAAGAAGCTAAAGTCGGCAGTAAAATTATCTGCCAACAGAACAAGTAATTTTTAAGCCTGGAGTTGGTTGATATGTCTAAAATATAGATTTGATGAATGATTTTTAAAAATATAACAAAGTAAAAAATATAATAAGCATATATAGCTGTTTCCATGCTTTTTAAGGACGTCATACTTATAATATGCAAATTTTGTCTTTGCGAAAGTTATATAAAAGCCACACAAACCAAACTAAAGCTCACATATCAGATTACTTCTGTTTCATTATGAATATTACTTTTTATTCACATGTACCGTAAATGCAAGCGGATTCTCACAAAAAAAAAAAAACAGTAGACCAGCTGTAAACTCACCTGCTGGGTGCTGTTGACAGGAAACACTGCTTTGGGTTGCGGGGCTACACGGCTGACAGGAGTGACAGATGAGGAGGGCTGAGTAGGGGGAACCACTTGCTCCTCTTCCTCACCTTCATTCTCATCACTGCTTTGTACAGAACTGGTCTGGGAATTAACCTCTTCTTCTTTAACAAATGATGCATAACGACTAGGGACTGTAGTATTCTTACTACTGTGTGTCTCACCATTAAAGCCCTTCTGAGAGTCATTCACCTGGGAGCAGGTATGGGTTAGTATTAGTGTGGAAATGTTACTAAAATAGATCATTGCATATAGAAAAAACACAAAGAATGTAGATTACACCAAATGGGAAAACCTGATTATTGTATTGCTATTATTATTATTATTATTATTATTATTATTATTATTATTATTATTATTATAGCTCCACATTACTTACTGAAAATAAAAGGTTACTTAGGCAGACATGTTTATGTAGCATAACTGAATATCACTTCACTTTCCTTAATAAATGTATTACTACTTCACATTGTTTCTCTATATTCCTCTCAGCTGCAAAACAGATCACTCACTGACTGCATATAGATTACAACAGGTACTGGGTGAACATCTATCAAAATGTCTTAAACATAATTGATTATTTTGAACGTGAACTAGCCCTCTCACCGTATAGGAACGAGGCAGGGAAGCAACTTTGGTGCTTGGAGCACCAAAAGGTCTGGGAGTTATGACTGAAGTGATCCGTGCACTATCTGATCTCTGGTAGCTCTTGGGGAGTGAGGCAGAAACCCGAGGTGCAATGGGTAGCTTTGTTTCTGCTGAGACTGGTTTATGCAACAAAGTCTGGCTTTGGTCTTGTCTAGGTGCAGGCACAGGGCTAACAGAGCTGCTGGATTTTACAATTTGTTTTGAGCTGCTGTTGGCCTCCAGTGGAGGACTGCTGAAGATGGTGCTGGTGTGACTTGACTGAGTGGTGCTGGTGGGCTCAAGTAAACTGGGTTTGCTGGTGTCAGTGTTGGGAACAGGATCATCCAGGAGGCTGCGGCTGCTGGAGATGATAGTTTGTTTTCCTTGACTTTTATGTAAAGTGGTTCTTAAGCTGGACTGGACTGGACTGGATGGAGTGTCTGCCTCATCTGACGGCATGCTGCCAGCCTCAGGTTCATCATCTAGCAAACTGGGCAGAGAGCGCACTTTAGATCGGCTAAGGGAGTAAGGATTATCAACAGTATAGCTGCGGCTTGGTAAAACCCTAGTCTTGGGCGTTGGTTCGTCAAAGACATCCTGATCGTCCGAAGTGGACATGGTCCCGAAGCGAGTCCTAAAGCCTGGCTCTCGACTTTCCCTGCATAGTGAAAGTAGAAGATGGAGTCAGCCCTTATTAAATTACACTCTCCCGACAAGCTGCATTTAGTGAAGTAGGGTCATGTAGACATTTGTATTATGTACAAGGCTAACTGCATTTAAGACTAGGGAAAACATATCATGTACTGAAGAGACACTTATTATCAAAAAAGATATCTGTGTGTATCTCTGCATGTGTGTGCACTTTACCTTTCCTCTTCCATTTCCCTGAAGGTCTTTGCTTTCCTGATGCTGCTGCCTGAAGTAAGAATCTCAATCTGCTCTCTCTCTTCTTTCTTCTTCATGATATCCAAGTTAACACTCTTGCGCCTGTTTTTCCATTTAGTGAGATCCTGAAAACAAGACAACGACGCTCAAAACCCATAAACTGCATTTGCATACTCAGTCAAAGACAAAGATAGAACAGCAGAGTATGAGAGACAAAGAGAAGCAGGAAGAGGGAGAAGGTGGGGGGATGTGGACTAGATTTTAAGGTGTACTATTTATTTTCTTGGCTCCGCTTGCCTTGTGCATTTGGGGCCCGTATGTGACCTAAATAATGTCTGGAGAAAAAAGCCCTTTCCAGCATAGTCACCTTCACAGCACAGCTTTATGCTTAGAAATAGATGGTCACTTTGTGTGCTCATAACACTTATTTTCATTTTATGGTACCATAAAACATTTCAGAGTTCACCTTAAAAAATGATCATTCTAAGGAGAATACGTGCAGTGAAGAGTAACAGAAGGAAAATGCAGTCACTCTCACAAAGTAGTAACAATTAGATCATGAATATATCCTAGGACCAACAAAGCACAAGGTAAGAGATCTTTAGTGTTGTCAGCGATTCACTAAAAGACAAGAGCAAAACATGGAGGCAGAAAAATCGAGCTGATACTCACATCCTGCCACTTGTCTTCATTCTCCTTTGCCTGAGCACGGAACTTCTGAAGACCCTCATATTGAGCACTTTGGACTGTCTCCTCAACAGGAATCTCACTCAGGGATTTAGACCTGTAAGCACAAATTCCCAGAGTGACACTTTATCATAAAAAAGAGAGACTATGTGATTCTGAAAACAAAGAAAAAAAGAAAGAGCATACCCATCATTCATACAGGGTTTACATGGACACAGAACATAAGGGAAAGAATAGTTATCCATATAGTTATATGGAAATAGTTATTTCAAATCTTTTACATATGTATGCTTTTTATACACAATAGAACATATTCCTTGGTGTTAGTAAAGCTTTTGCATACACAGCATCTCGAAAAATCCAATGACACTATGATTATAGTGTTCTAGCTCTGTAAATGTGAAATCTCAGAGTCTGTTCTGGAAATTTCCTGAATTATTGATGCACTACTCCTCAACACAGTGCAATGCAAATCAGCTTTTATTAGCTAACATTGCGTGTATCTGTTAATTCCTCTTTGTTTTGGGATGAAAGGAACTGGACTGCAGCCCACAGGGACCAAAGCAATGTTAGTAATGTTAGTGTTTAGTGCTGGGGCAAGCAGAACCACACAAAAGCAGAAGGACATGACAACACAACTGGACACACCACGCCACATTCCCTGCCCCAGATATCTACTCACCCGTCACTGTCTGAGTTCTTTTGCAATAGTCTAAAGAACCAAAAAGAACCACACAGAAGGCAGGTCATATTTTGTATATTTTAGACAAATGTCCAGCTGACATCAACACAGGGATTCAGTCAAATGTAAAGTGTTTCTGGTTCAGCTACTGGAGAATCACTTTTTTTCTTCAAAGAGCAGAAGAGAAGCACCTATACAATAGATATCACTTTTCTACACCCTGTGGTGTGACTGCAGATTAGTGTGAACACAAAGCTATTGGCAATACCTCTTAATGCTTAAGGGAAAGTTAGAGTTACACCAACATCAGAAACTGGAGTTCCGTCGATGTTATGGTGATATAACTCTTCATAGTAGGTTAAAGGTGTGAATGTACCCTTCTGACTGCAGTGTTTTGCTAGGAAGTTACAGACTGGGAGTGTTTTCAAAGGATATTTTCATAGAGGCAAAAGTGAAATTTCTAGCTTTTGCTGCATCTCATGTCACTGGGGAATTTCTAGGCAGCACAGCCTGTTGGCAGTCTTGTAAAGGGTGGCTGTGTCTGGCTGTGTTATTTATAGACATTACTCAGGTTTTCACATTCCTCGACAGCTTTGGTCATTACACTCCCACTTCTACAAGTCTGTGTGAACCTCTGAACCTCTTTTAGGGAATAGCTAAATGACTGAAATGGAAGCAGTCGTGATAGCTCATTGTTCGTTAGGTGAATTCATCACAAAAACTTTTAGTAATACTTTTATTGAACAGACAAGCAGAGTAAAACAAAATGCCAGGCAATCCCAATCCCAATCCCACTCCTTTTTGTGAAAAAATGATCACAAAAAAAAAAAAACAGAATTGTTAATCATTCTTTTATAAACAATTAAATAGCACGCATGTCTTTTTGGTGGCAAACTCTGGCTCATGCATTCTAAATGTATTTGTGTACATCTGAAAACATATTAGCAATACACTTTAACAAATGAAAGGTTTTGGAGATATAAATAATACCCAAGCACATCAATTAATACTGTTTACAAAGATATTCATCTTATTCAATACATGTTTACATAATAATCTCAAAATTATTACCAGTAATCACAGGCTTAATGATTGGGCAATGGAATACTACCTGACAGCACACTTAAACAATCCATGTTAGGCACAAATGGGTTAAATATCAAAAGGGATATCAGAGACCATGAAAGCATGCAGGGAATCAGGTCATTCCTACACACTCAGAAGCCTAACCTCTCCACCATCAGCCTCTTCTTATATCTTAGGCGACTGGCCTCTCTGATGGCCTGCCATTTTTGGAGATCCTCCTCACTGCAGGATGGAGGCACACTCGGGCCTGTTTGAGTTCCAACTGACCTCTGAGAAACCTCAGTGGGATTCTGGACATGCATAGTTCCAAGCTTCCTAACTAGCATATCATCTGTTTTTTGGTGTGTGTCCTCTTCCTGTTTTGCCCGCACCTGGCCAGCCACCTGTATTGGAGCAGCTATCTTGGCCTGAAGCTTCTGTGGCAGGGCCCAGGGCTCAGGAATAGGCACAGGGTGATAGTTATCAGGTGCTCCTGAAAGGGGACGCTGTATAGACTGATGCTGTAATCTGCGTATGACCACATCATCTTTGTCAATGTCAGGGTAAGTAGATCTGGCATCACTGTGCTGAGTGACCACTCTGACAGACGGCTCAGACTTGTGACATGAGGTAAGTAAACCCCCATATTTCATCCTGGCCAGCTCAGCATTAGAGTGGAAGGTACATGTGCGGCGGCTAAACATGTCATCATTTTCCAAGTCAGGCAGAATGTCCTCACGTACATTGTAAGGGTCGTTAGGGTGCTCCCGCCCTAACAGTGGGTGTGGCTTGCACTTAATGAGTCTTGGACCTGAAGTGGGGTCTGGACTGGGCCAGAAATCAGGGAGCTGAAATCTTTGGGCTCCAGAGGTCTGTTGAATGAGCATGAGTGACTGGGTGGTAGGGCTGTATGTTGAAGGAAAAAGGAAAGAAAAAGGCAGGAGAATTTCAGAGGATAGAGATAGTGTGCAAAAGTACAGCAAAAGACAGCAAAGCCAGGAGACAGGAGTAAGAGTACAGGAACACTTAATTAGCTTTTTTAAAATGACTTCTTTGCTGATTTGTTTTAAAAATCCAAATTACTTGTGCAAGCCATATTTAAAATTCAGCTGTCATTCCATATGATACATGAATCTAGACTTACAAAGTGTTAGTCATTTGCTGAGATGAACACCATTCATACGATGAATGAATGCTGTGTGAAGTAAACGGTGTAGGTCAGTAAAGAAAAGCCAAATAGGTGAATTAGTTAGTGCGTGAGTGGAAGCTAATTTGAAGCCTGGGCTACTGCCTATGGGGGTGTGACAAGGACCTGGAAGTGATAGGACTGAGCTGTGCTGAAGTTTGTGTGTGTGAGGAAGGGGGCTCAGAGCAAGAGGGAGAGGACACACAGAGCTGGGGACTGACATCACAGTCGGAGTCCTCCGAGGATGAGCCAGACTTCTTTTGGCTAGATGCAAGTCAGGCAGGTCATGAAGAGAAAGCACAGAGAAAGGAGACAGGAAAAAACAGAGAGAGAAAAAACCCAAACCTATTAGCCCAGAAAAAGGGAACCAGAAATGTAGATCATACAAATGAAGCTATAGGAATGTATTCTGATCTCATGCAAAGACTGATGTAAAAGCCCATAAAATATTTATAGTTGAATGAGCCCAAAAATATGTAGGGATTTAAAAGTCTTTAAAATAGCAACAGTAAAAATTGTGATGTTTAATTAAGTTATAGCTATGTATTTAATGTTAGTTGTTGTTTTTCACCAGTGCCAGACAGACCTGAAGCCCTGGATCTTTCTGTACCAGGGCCGACGCTGAGAGCCCAGTCTGATTTGCTGCATGTGCATGTCTTCTTCCGGTGTCCAGAACTTTGGGAGAAATTTATCATAATGCACTGTGGAAATGGGCTGGGATAATGTCAGGCCCAGTTTACGAGCATAAAGGTCATCATGAACAGGATCGGCATAACCAATATCATCATCTTCTTCCTCCGAGTCATCATGCATGTAGACATCAGCAGACACAGACCTCCTAGCAGCCTTCTGAGGAGGCCTAGATTCACTGCTGCTCAAGAGAGAGCCGAATGGATACATAAGCGTGCATGGCTGCTCATCAGCACTCATTAAACCAACTTTCAACATATTAAACACAAAACCTAAACTTAATGTAATAAAATAAAGGTGGTCACATATTTCAGCCAAAAGCAAGTCAAAAATGTAAAACACAGCAAGCGA
>JAQLOM010000034.1:12842644-12856737 GCA_030068315.1 Chrysichthys thysi
CAGACAGACAGACAGACAGATAGATAGATAGATAGATAGATAGATAGATAGATAGATAGATAGATAGATAGATAGAACTGAATATCAGCAATGAATATTTTACATTTTACCATATAAAATGCTTTGCCTAACCCTCAGAAGCCTTTAAGGTTTAGGTAAGTTCCATCATAAAATGGAAGAACTTGTGCCTTTCTGTGCTGATAATTATCTGATAATGCAATTCAGTAATCTCTCAGTACATCAACATAGTCACAAAAACTACTACTCCAAGAAGGAGAATAGTTGGGTATCATTGTCTTAATAGTGCACCATAGTTATCCTACAGAAAGATGGGTGTTATCAGAGCAATAATCGTTTCTTAATTGAACCTGAAACCCACACAACCGTTTACTATACATTACTAGGTAACAAAGAACCTATTAACCACATATCACTGCTTAAAAAAATAACTGAGGTAAGGGTACTTGAGGTTCAGAAATGTAGTAATTAAATCCACTTATTATCAAATCATAAGGATTTTATTTACAATCTTACAATCTTAAGAATAATCACAAATCTTATTATCATCATAAGGATCATCAACATTTGACATTAACAGAAATGTGGCAGCATTTTGACTTACATTTTTAAGCTTCCTGCTGGTCTTCTGATGCCTACATGAGATAAAAACTGCATGTCATTAACCAATTTACAGCGTGGGAAAAGGACAATAAAAGACTACAGTGATTCTCACTGAAAGATCTGGAAAGTGAGAGCACAATCCAAATGGTGCCAGGCTCCCGTCACAACACTGCACAAAAGGGTCCATGTCAGTGCAGGAGGGCAGGAAAAACACAATCACTCTTACCAGCCAGTATACGCAGACCTTACACATCTTACCAACAGCAAAATGGTAACAACATTTTACATTTATGACCTGAACCTAGACAAGTGTGACTAGTTAGAGCCACTCCTAAATAAAATCATCATAAAAATTTTCTGACGCAGGAGGTTCAAAGGGCAACCATAAACCGAACTAACATAGTACAGTTGAACCCAGGAGGAAAAATATCTAAAGGTATTCCATGTATGCCCTTTCCTTGTGCTTTCTATCACCTCTGTGATATGTATAAGCAGGTTAATAAAAGACAAAGAGGCAGATTGCACGATTTTTATGTACTCTCATGTACTTAAAAAAAAAGTCATCACTCATGACAACTCCTGACACTGTGTGTTTATTAGTGAGGTACAGGCTACACAACAAAGTTTAAACCTTTAACTTCTCAACTTATTATTCAGCTATTCATCTTAAAACACATTATTCAGTAACTACAATTAAACTAAAGAATGCAAAAAAGGCAGTGAGGAATTTGGGTCTGATTGTTCTGGGAGTGTAAGGCGTTTAATAACTTTGAAAAGAAATTGGTGTGACTAGGCCATGACAGTGTCAAGTATACAGCCATCTCCATACAGTACATTTTTTGAGATGTTAGGAAAACAATAGCAGGAGCAGCACATGCCAGAGAACCTTTCAAGTGATAACAGTGGTACAGCTGGATGAACCTGCTAGAAAAGCATGAACTTCACATACCATGCCAATGGAAAATCAGCTACTCAGCAATGGCCAGCACCGACTAACAAATGAAACAAAACTTATCAATCCACTATACCAAAGTTAGTCTCTGGTCTGATATCTAAAATATCAGAAATTCAAAAAATCAGATGTGAAAGTGATGATTGTGCTCTGTGGCCTGTGGCTTTTCAGCAGTAGGTGAGGTGAACCAACACAACAGATGCTTTGAAGTGGATTAAACAAGTTGTTCAGTCAACCAGGTCATACAGATTTATTGCTCCAATAAAAGTCGTGAGAGGGAAAGAAATTCCTCTCTTTCATAAATTGTAACAAAGTCCACACTGGATGTTAGAGTGGAAAGTTCAGGAGCAACTTATATCAGCATGGATTACCTAATTTTAATTTAAGTGTTCCTCAAAAGCTAAAGACTTCCTTGGGGAATGAGTGCAGAATAAAGGAAAGCTTTCTGCTCAGAATCCCAGAGGCCTGACTGTGGATTCACATGATCAGCATATGAGAACAAGAGAAATAAAAATGGATTTAAATAGAGTGTTGTACTGTTTTTTTAGTCACATACACAATAGCCCATTTTATAATTCTGATGGTCTGATGGTTTTGTTGGTCATGTAAAAGGAGAGAATCAACAAAAGAAACATAAGAAATTCTTCATGGAACATCTATATCTATATCTATATTTTGTACACTTATCCAAAACCACTATAACAATCGTAATGGCATAGAAAGTGTTCACAGTAATACATGCACTACCACCTTATCATGACACTTTCAGCTCCAGTGGTTTTTATGGCTTGTGTATGATGCCAACCAAGACTAAGGAAAATACTTGTAAGGAGAAAAATGTAATTTTCTTTCCCTTATAAAAGAAAAACAAGGCAAAATCATTACCTAACTCTAACACTTTACAAATTTTACAAGTACATTAAATGGGCTAAACCCATTGATTAAACCTTTTGGAAAACATTATGTACAGAACATTTGACATATTTTTATCCACTAAATGATCTGATGCTTCATCTATGTTTGAAACATGAGGGTGTGCTAAGACTAATATGTGATCTCTACTTAAACAGAGACAGCATCTACTTCACACAAACAGCCCAAGGAAGGCAAATGGTAATGCAAATTAAGTATTTTACTTGAATGTTTTTTTTTTTTGTTTTGTTTTGGTTTTTTTAGAAAGCAGGCCTATATTATACAACTACTTTTTGCTTTCATATAAAATGTATCCATTTTTTTTTTAGATTTGTTGTAAAGTTTGACCTAGATTTATGAAATGTGAAAATTCCTCACTACTCATTATGTGATCAATTTAAGTTACTATATGTATTCATAATAGGTGAGAACTCGTAACTTTAGGAAATGCAAGTGAAAGTTTAAATAAACAATACCTAGCTGTTTTCTGTTCCCATGTTGTAATGAAAGGCAACCCTAGTTTAGATTCAATCAAGTTGTGATGGGTCAAATGCATCTAATTCACAGTGACGCTGTATAATGCTTTTATGGTCATTAATAAACTACCTGGATTAATCACCTGGACCATCAGCCTAGTGTCCAAAGCACTCTCAGCCAATTGACTGGTCAACACAACTCATATAGTTGGAAACAGGCGGCATAAATTTCCATCCAGATGTATAAAGATGAAAGTGTTACAAAATAACTGTTATAATTAATTTCTAACACATTTGTTGATGGTGAAAATTACGGATATCCAAACCCCAGAAGCTTATGCAAATGCTCTGCATGTGTACAAGACAGACTACTATAAGGGTGAGGCAAACCATTCACATATAAATGATATGAATGTCTGGTTTTCAAGTTTAAGTACGTCATTACTTGTGCTCTGGTGACTGTGCATGTATAGTATTTCTAAGGAATGTTATACTTTCATATGCCAGTCAAGCCTCACTAAGCCCTGCCAGGCAAACTAATGTGAGAATAAGCAGGAAATGCTTGAATAAAATGCAAACACTTCCATTCAGAACAATATGTTGTCAATTTGATGTCAGTAAAAGGGTGTGTGTGCATGCATACCGTATATATTAACCTTGCCTCCTGAACTATTAAGGCTTCACCGCACTGCTGATTAACATCCAGCTAGCAAATAATTATCTCCACTTACTAAAACAGCACTTAAAATTTTCCACTTAACATCAATTTTTTTTTTTTTTGAAAATGTCAAACATTTCTACCTCATAGTGCACATCTTGTCGATGCATTAAAGGCATAAGTTGTGATGACAATAATATGTTCCTGGAAGATGATTCTTTCAAATTAGCTGCTCAGGAGGAACAACATGCACACACAAACCAACCCCCACCCTTCTGTGTGCCCATTTATGGCACAGCCTATTCACCAAATTCCTGCCTTTCACAATTATGCAATGCATAACTCCATCAATGCGCTTGTGATAGTGACGACCATAGAGAACTACACACCCAAAGAGCAAACATTGTATTCATCAAGGCATCTGCCCTTCCTTTTGGCTCAAGTATCAAATTTCAATAGTTTGAATGCCTGTGAAGTGAGAGTGCAGACATAAAATGATTTGAAAATCAAATGAAGACAGACCCAGGGCACAGACAAGAAATGAAAAAATTGAGATAGATACTATAACATTGGTAAAAAAGAAAAAAAAAACTTTCCTGAAGTAACAATGGATTAAAATGATCTAATCTTCCACGAAGATGATGGGCTCCTATTAAGAGACAATTGTAGGTGTGTACTAGTTATTCAAGTCTTTTTGTAATATTTCAAAAGAAATGTTTGAAAATTACTTAAGGTAGATGGTAATTAATGTTGTCTAGGTGTGACCGGAAGAGAACACACAACGCTTAAAAATAAAAGTAGGAAAAAACATCATGAGTGAAATAATAATAATAATAATAATAATAATAATAATAATAATAATAATAATAATAATAATAATTATTATTATTATTATTATTATTATTATTATTATTATTATTATTCCATATAAGAACTTAATACTAATATAACACTTAATAATTATAATAAAATGGTTTATTAAAGTGCACAACTACATTCCTTATTAAAAAAGAAAAGTGGGCTTTGAGTAGAACACAACAGTGACCCAAGCACAAAGTTCATCTAGCACTGTTTACTTTTCATTGTCATTACTGAAGGCCTCTGAACTATGATTCAGTATTAATATGATCTGACATTTCACCAAGATGTGTGCATAGGCAATAGTCCAGAGACTCCTATTAACTTAGAATGTGACCATCAGCTACTACTGCTTGAAAACACCTATAAAACACTTATATCTTTAAAGTTAACTGACATTAGCTACAAATCATTTCAATGTAGGATCTAAGGAATATCAAAGTGTTGTCTTGAAATGCTTAAATACTCTGTTTATTATTCACCTATTCATCTTAAATCAGAGTATTCGGTATCTACTATCAATTATTCAGTAACTACACTAAAACTAATAGCAATATAATTTATAAATACATCTCTACCCAGTGATGGGCGTTGCTAGAGTAGTTAAAGAGGATAAGTATTTCCTGCAACTTAGGCATCAAATCAAGGCACATTTTTTGCTAATCCACATACAAAGCCACTACACAAGTCAACACTGAGTATTCCATAGGGTGACATGAGCTGCCTATCCTGCTGAGATACTTGCTTTTTGTGGTCTGATGAATAATGGTGAAATAATGTGTGGAGCTTTTTGCTTATCTGCACAGTCCCTCACATTAAGCTCTCCTTCTATTGCCATCTGGGTGCTATGAAAAACCTTTCACTGGACTAAAGAATTGCAAAGAAGACGGAGTTATATTATACATGTCATCAAGGCCATAGTTTTTAAGTCCTTTAAGCAAGCACATCGTCGATATGGATTCACTGTGCCCACTAATAAGCACTACATGCAGCTATGGCAATAAATCCACAATGAAATTCAGTCTTTTCGAATTACCCAGTAGTTATTTGTTAAAGATCGATCATCAGAAAAGCAGAAGATATTGTATATGCTTCTGAGGCAGGCATGAGTCCATCCTATTGTTTTTCAGATGCATAGGGTTTCAATTTAAAAGATGTCATGAAACAACATAAAAGGCTGTTTTTTATGAGGTGTGAGCATAAGCATGAATCAACATGAGAAGAAAATAAAAGAAAAAACAGCTAAAAAAAAAAAAAGCTACTAATCATGTCTTACACCAACTATCAAAAAGTGACCTTTCCAATTCCATAATTAGAAGCAGTACCCTGCCTACACTGAAAGAGCCCTGACAGTGGACACACACACACACACACACACACACTGAAACCATGGGGAGCAGATAAACCACAGCTGATCAGTGTGGTTGCTAGGGCTAGGAAGGTGTGGCATGGTTACCATCATTAGCAAAGCTCACTTTGTTGTACCTCAGCTCACAGTTGTGACACTGACCACTTTCACTTATGTTAGACAACCAAACAGAAGTGCACAGCTTATAACAACTCAATTATGAATGATCTAACAATCCTCTTTAATAAGAACTGTGTGTTTTTATTATTTAGATAGTCAAATTAATGAACTCAGTAATTGCAAAAGGCCTTTCACAAGATTTAATATCCTGGAAGCCCTTGTGTTGCGTATTACAAACAAGTCAGCATTACTGTCATGGTGAACGTGTTAGTGCTGGACCACCCAAAGACACACCTGTGAAAGAACTGAACAGGTTGTTCAACATGCCATGTTTGTTTCACCCTTGACTCAGGCAAGGAGCACATCTACCACTGAGCCTGAAACAGCCTGATGAAGCAATACAACAAAACAGTGTGACCTTTTTGGGGGAATCTCTAACCTCCTGCTTCAGTCTATAACCTACAGATAGGCCCGGCCAAGACTCTAATTTCATATCAGTGACAGTGGTTTGGCACCCACTTCCCTTCTGATGCAATTAAAGGCTATCTTTTCCCAACAAAATAAGCTAATTATAGACTTTGGGTTAGAATGCAAAAAAAAAGTGTAAGCGACAAACACTGCAACACCTCTACCTACAGCCTGTATAACTACTCTTCAGAGCACAAGCTGTAGATGTGATTATTGACTTGGTTAAATTTAAACCACGGGTCAGTAACACAAGATCATTTTACATGGACATGTGGACAGCATTGGCTATCAGTCAGAGTCAACAGGTCCTAAACCATGACAGGATTAAAGCATTTTCAGCAATGTCACAGCAGTGTCCTCCATAGCAGAGGGTCAAACTTAGTCGATACATTAAAGAAACTCATTAAAACCAAACTTACCTGACAGTTGTGTATATGTCCTGCTGTTTCCTGGGATGAAAAAGCAGGGCTTCTTTTTTAGTCCAGGCACAAGCCTTAAGAAGGATGTTGACGTTGTCCTGTCGACAGGGAATATGTGCCAAACTTCTGAGTCAAGCTGTAATCATACAGGAATTCTGTGCGCACACAGTTCAGAAATCATTGCATCCAAAGTTCAGGGCTTCTGTGAGCTCAGCTGGGGGTGGAGAGGAAGGACCTCAGGTAGCAAATAAAATGACATTACAGACAGAAGGCAGGGTTTGTTCACTCTGTAACAGAGGTGTGGGAGGAGCAGTTTGGCCTTGGGACAGAGCTGAGAGGTTGTCTGATCACAAGTCTCCTCCCACAGTCATGCAAGACACTCAAACACACTTCATCACCCCGCCTTACAGGCACACAGACACACAACCTTAGCCTATACGCTCTACTCACACCCAGAAACTGTCACAACACACTGCCATGACATACCTGTGGCAGCAAGGGGGGGTGGATTATTTTGGAGACTGGAGTTGCTATGACAGTGAACAGGTGACTGGCATGCAAACTATTTCCCCCAAGCAATTGTTCCATTGGGGTGGGAGAAGGTTTGCATGCATTCGAAATCCTGGTTCAGCTGGCTGAACACATTATGTGTCCACATACATTATGCCTTGTTTTTCCATTTAATAAAAGAACATTGTTTTCATTATGCACTGGCATGAAAAATGTTGCTCAAACTAAGGTCAAATGATGTCGCTATAACATTTAGTGACGGATTAGATAAAAGTAAATGTGCATTATTCTAGCTAGCATGCTTTTTGTGAGCAAACCTAAAAAAGTACCTGTGAAAAAACAAGTGTTGTAAAATTTTGACAGGAACACAAGGTCACTTCATCTTCATGTGTGCCTACCAACTTCAGGAGAATCCTGCACACGTTTCTACTCATTTTCCTTAAAGCCTAAGTTATAATAATATATCATAGATATAGATCTTATATTTTTCATAACCCTCATTTTTATATATTTAATATTAATAATAACAATAAAATATTTGCCATATATTAAGAAAAGGTGTAAAAAAGCAAATGAAGTATAAGCAGAGAATTGAGCAATTTCATCTGTAGGAACATGTGTAGTAAAGGACATTAAAAAAATCCATAATGAATTAAATAGCAAGATACTTATTAGCAAAATACAAAGCTGAATTTTACTCATGAATCGGACTCAACTTGACAAGCAACAACCCCCTGATGGAACACTGATGGTGTTTTTGGGTGTAGGAATGTCAAGGTCACCGTTTTTCACTAACAGGACTTGTTTACTAGAAAGGGCCCCACTCTGTGGCTGGGGGACACAATGGATGGGCGGTGTTTAAATCAGTCTGCCCTATTTTACTGATATTTGAATTTTGGAAGTGTCACCACTTTTGGAGAAGCAAGAGAGACCATATAATTGTCATATTGGGTTGACCTCAGTAGCTAGACTTTGAGTGTTCTGTACATTCCCCTTCCTGTAACTGTGACTTTGGTAATTGAACATACTCTATGCTGAAAATAACTTAATTAGTGAATTCCCAATCACACCCACTTTATCCTTGACATTACTGAAGTTCTCAAGTAGACATAGAAGGAAAGGATTTAATTATCAGAGTCTGGTACAAATGTACATAGTCGAACCCCTAATTTAGGATGGACTATTCTCACAGAGTGGGACTTTTAATAAACTCCAGCAGGCCTGGCATCTGAAATCAAGGTCTGCAATGAACAAAATTAAAACTCAGCTGTAAAACATGCTGAGATACAATTCTGGTAACTTTGTAGTCAGAAGATATAATCTTGTGGAAAATTTTGAGCCCATCCAACAATTATAATCCTTCCACATAGGAATGTAATCCATTCCAAAGAAATGATTAAGTAGGCACCTTGTTAAGTCAAGTGTACATAACCTTAAGTGTTACAGAAATGATGTACTTATAATCGCCTAATAGGGCTCAAGTGTCCCTGCTGATGATTACAAGATCTGAAGTTATCTTACCCCAAGTACACTAAATTCTTTACCTAAAACAAAGCTCACTGAAACTAGTTTAACTGTGTATCTTCAGTCATCATCTTATATTTTCCTAGCTAATGAGGAAGAACATGCTAGCACAAGACCTAACACTCTGATGCTTCTGTGTGATTACAAATACAGCAAAACTCCACCATCAAATTCTAATAAACATGACGTTAGTTTATGGACTAAACACATCTGGTGGTCTGTTGACAAAAAAATCTATTAAAGTAATCCCTTTTGCCAGTGGCGAGGCTTGATTCAGATATATCCACCCAGCTCAATTATAGCCTGTTTACAGAGCTCGGAGCCATGTGCAATCATCTCTCAGCTCAACCTCAACGTAAAGACTATGCAGAATGACTTTTCTAATGTGGTCCAGAAGAACACCACATAAGTGTAGGTTTCCTCTCCAGATTTTTAAAAGGAGGATCGGCTATGTGATGGGAGAGAGAGGAAACCCACAGCTCTGGCATTTGCTGGAACCTAGCACCCTCTACCATGGAAACCTGGTCCACAGACGAACTGAAACAAACCCGTGAATAACGTGACAGCTCGCATGTCAAAGTCAATCAATTAAAATAAAATAAGAAAATGCCACTTTTACCATAATAAACCTTCATTATTCAAGATTTATAGCCTATGACTGTGAATGATATGACAGTAATGGTGATCATGTGTTTCAGAGGTCTGAATAAGGGGAAAATGAATTTCATCAGTCATAAACACAGATGAATAGAGAGCTCTGTGTTAGCTGCACATTTTTTTGTTTGAGTTCAAAATCTCACCATAGAGCCATTAAAATGGATGTGTAGTACAGTAGAAAAAATATACTCTACATTGGGTATAGTTTTGAATGTTTTCTTTAGCATGCCTGTGTGAGGATATTTTAATTCCCTGCTGAAAGTTTATACTCGGTAAATTTCAGGTTTGGAACTATTTCACGGAAATACCACTGTAATGCTTTCTGGGCATGGGGATGCTTATCCAGGTTTACCTTGGTAAATATCCTGCTGCTTTAAAGAGTCATGGGCACAAAGTAAGATTAAATACTTTGCCACAGTTTGGGCTTGACCCTTCATCTACATTTATATTCTTTAGCAAAAAGTTAAATAGCAGTGTGTTTATTTTATTATTATTTTATTATTATCATTATTTTTTTTAATAAATGTTCTGGTTAACAGTTCTTTACACATCATACCTAGTGGAATTCTTTCCAAGTTTCCATAATATTCAAATTGATATAAGTGCAATAGTGGTACATAATATGTGATATTTCTACATTTTTATTCACTTAGTCTTACTGTTGTTGGTTCAGATACATACTTTCAGAGCACCAATGGGTGAACAGGGTGTGTTTCGGTTGTGTAATTATGTTTGCTCTTAAAAAATGCAATAAAAAAACAGGAACTCACCAGACCAGCAGTAGGTGTGGAAAGTCTGCTAATACTCTTGATTATGCCTGGCTTGATCTTGTTAACTAGACTGGAAAGGAGGGAAAGAATGAGCAATCTCACACACACACACTGATGCACTGTAAGGTGCATCTGAATGTGTTTATGGGCTCTTTTAATGTTTAACATGTGCCTTTGCCTTACCAAACCATCTGACCAAAACCAAGTCGAGCTTTTGTTGTACTAACGTTTGTGCAAAGCCTCTGTGTTTGTACAGGTTACTATTAAAGTATCCAGAACTTTACTGTAAACATGTGAATCCAAAAAATGAATGTTAACATAATGTGGCATTTATTCTTTATCCTGAGAGAGCCTTATATACTAATACTAAGATCAAAATACAGTGTATACTATATATATATTTTTACTGTGACCCTTTTTATCACATAGTACATGTAGTCTTTATTTATTTTTTTTTTAAATGCATTTAAAGATGTATGCATCATGCATCAATAAGGGAATTTTTTTACTCTGTGCAGTAATTTGATAGGAATATTCTGTAAGGGGTGACAACTGTTACTGACTCAGACTATAATCAAGTATCAGAACATGAGGTGCAGCAATAGGTTTCAGGAGGGAGCAGCAAGCAGTTGCGATGTAAAAGCTATGCTCATCAGGATGCTGACTCACTAATGTGACACCAAAGTGTCGATCCAGAAACACTGCTGCCCACGCACCAGCCCCAAAGTGCCCTGTTTTCTACAGAAACGAAGCTAAAAACCCTGAGCTTGCACTGGCCCTTCACTGAACAGCTGAATCTCACTCACAGCATGGTATGCCATTCAGATTTCTGAGCGAAGTGACCATGAAATGCTCAAATAACATAGCTGTCCTTCACACGGTTTCCTATCAGCACTGATATTACCTACAGCGTGCATGCTTCCTAATGTTGTGCAAAGCTGTGTCTAAGTCCTATGTACAAAAATTGGTTGCTTTTAATGCCCTAACCTAGAATTACTGGAATGGGCAGAACAGTTCTCAGTCCATGAGAGACAGAGCCATTCAGACAACAACAAAAACAATACAACACCCAGTAAAACATGCATTTCTATCATTGTCTCTACATGGCCGGTTCTCCATCAGCTCGGGTACAAATTCAGGCATACCTGATTTTAATGTGAAGAAGAGAATAAAGAGAAGAGATACTACAAAGATTTTAACCGAGAGCATAGCTACATCATAGGATACTGTCAAGGAGACTTAAGAAGTCATACAAAGCATAGTGACATCATTTCTGTGCATTACACTAAAATACTTATTTCTTCATTACACAAGAGAATACACTTTTGCTTACAATACTGAGTGATGCTTAAATTTCTTAGCAGTTGTTGCAACTTGGAAGACAGGTCTAAGAGCTCAGAACAAAATTTAATCAACAAATTTTTAATTTGAACTATTTGATGACCTGCACCTTAAAGCTAGCAGAGAAACAGTAAAACTTACCAACACAAAAGAAGTCCATTCTGTTGAGAAGTCCGGAAGTCTTTGCTCCCAAAACCTCTTCTTAATGACCGCCTGTACAGTCAGAACAAACACAGGAAGCTACAGTAGGTGAGAAGGTAACATGTGCAATAGGAACGATTTTCCAGACTTTGTACTGCTATCCTAAACTGACCTACACAACAACATGGTGTAGTTTCTGGAGCAGAGGTTTGGCTCAGTTGGCTTGCCTCAATTTCTGCCAGACCTTCTGCAAACAGGGCTGAGGACCAGCAGCTAAACCGCAGAGAACAAGAACATTTAAACAGAATGCGACAATACAGAATAGAGCACTAGCCTCATGCATTTCCAATGATCTTAAGCAAGTGATGCAGGATATATCCAGACCCTATTGTTGCTTATCCACAGGAGGAAATACTTATGTTGCTTTTGACACCCCTTTCTATAGTGAGTTCTCTGAGTGGCTGCTTGACAGCTCCTCAGAAATATTCTACTAGACACTGCAGGAATGTTTTGTTTTATCAAGAAGATTGGAGATTATTTTTGCTTTGCTACAAGAGGCAAAGGTTTTAAGATACCTCGGTCCAGTAGGAACGGGACACACACAGCAATGTAGATAATGTAGATGTAAGCCTGTCTGCAATTAGACCAGGATACTATTCATGTCAAAAGCTAAGAGATGACACCTTCATATTGAGCTTCATGATATATTTCCTTTAACTATAGAAAATTATTATATATATATATATTTACAAAAAATACAACAGGTGACCATAAACTGTCATCAAAATAATAATGATGATTGAAAAATAATCCATTAATTGACTGTTCACTGAAGTCAAATGGTAATGACAGACAGGACAGCGCAGTTTGTGGAACAAGTAAAACTGGCTAGGCTAGGATCAACAAGTACTGCCTAACAATTCAGAGAATGGGTTTCTGCCGTTGTTCACTTCAGTTAGAATAGAGATGTCCAATCTTATCTTTCCAGCCAAGCATGAACAAATCTGGTTGGAAACCACCGCTGAGCAGGTGTGGCCCATGCTTGGTTGGAATGAACCTACAGCAGCCATACAGGTGCTTTATGAGCAATATTATGAACCACCCTTAGCTTGAAAGAGCACACCCCATTACTTTAAAAAAAAAAAAAGTACAGGAATGAGAATAGTATTCTGCAACATAATGATGTGCTTCACTTGTGTGGGGATGGAAAGGAGAAAACAGTTGCTTCTGTCAGTTTACTGTTTTTTGGGGGTTTTTTTTAAAGTTGCCCCAACAAATAATCAGAATAAATCTGAGCCATTGCTGAAATATTTTTCTTCTGCTTAAAAGTCTGAATATTTTATATTTATAAATAAACATATAAATAAATACAATAAAGGTGTGTTACTTTAATAAATAATAATAATATAATAAATTCCAGTGGAAGTTCCTTAAATAAAATAAAAAATGATGTGTGAACATAACATACCCCCCCCCCCCCCCAACACAATGCATCTGGCTCTCTGAGCTGTGCCAAAGAATTTAAGTCTTTAAGCTCTCAAAATCCCATCTCATTATTCAGGTAATCATCTTAAGGAATATAATCCAATAACTACTACATTGAGATTAATAATAAAAGCATGTGGTTACTAGAGTGAATAATGTGTATCTGGAGCCACTGATAGATCCTGGGAAGCGAAAGGAATAACGTAAAAACAGGTAACACTGAACATTTGCATTATTATCACTCATGTGAAGAGATTTTTAGATGTTGTTTTTTTATGTGACCCATGGCCAGCTGTGTCACAAACTTCATCTGACCCCATAACTGAGGCAAGACACGAATGACTGTACCAAGAGGATTGGAGTCATGGAGTCTAGTGAAGGAATGTGGGCATGTGATAGACTACCCTTTCCACTTACACACAAACACATACACTCATTTACAGCCCTGTTAAGTGGGACCTCTCATCTGGTAACCTGTTAATCATTCAGTAGGGAAGCCCTGTGTCACACTACCTTTCTACACATACAACACCCGGCTGCTCTGAAACGCTCCTGACAGAGAGCACGGCCCATCATCATGAGGCTTTATACACAACAATGAAAGCATTCTGCTTCACCCCTCATGAAATAAGAACAAAAAGGCCAGTGCTCAACTAAACAAAGTCAGTATTTTTTACTTGAATAGAGAAGTCACGTGGTTTGAATGATTATAACTATACAGAAATAAACTGCAGCCTACTGTTTGGGCCTGGACTGGTATACACACGTGGACAAAATTGTTGGTACCCTTCAGTCAATGAAAGAAAAACTCACAATGGTCACAGAAATAACTT
>JAQLOM010000034.1:12860739-12887849 GCA_030068315.1 Chrysichthys thysi
AGTAAATTTTTATGTATTATTACTTTTATCAGTTTCAAGTTATTTCAGTGACCATTGTGGGTTTTTCTTTCTTTAACGGAAGGGTGCCAACAATTTTGTCCACGTCTGTATATAGGAGAGAAAGGAAGGATAAGGATTAGGGTGGGATTGCTTACTATATGGTTACTGACGTGTACACAGTGCAAAATAGTCATAATATGGTAGCTTCACTTTGGTCTGGAAGATTTCTGTAAAGACTTGCATATAAAAAAAAGAAAGAAAGAAACTAAAATAAAACCATTTGTGCAAATTCGACAAAGGGCAGAACAGAAGCATTCAGCTATTCTGAAGTTAAGAAAACTTCAGACATTTAGGGGGGAAAATAAATAAAAGTAAAAAATAAGGAAAGAAAGAAAGCAATCCCCAAAAGTACAGTGTTTTTTTCTCCATTGAATTGCAGCTAATGGTGTTAAAGACAAGACTACAAATTATAGTGAATGCCACTGTACGACACTGTGCTGTTTTGTATTATAAGACAGTAGGGCAGTGTATAACACCTCTAGCTATATTTGTGCTTCTGAAAGTACTGAAGTAAGACCCACACTCCCTCCCTCCGTCCGGCACATCATAAAAAGTGTTTTTAAGCACTTTCCTCATCTGATCTGATCTGTACACATACAATACAAAGGGGAGAAACAGGAAAACTGACATAAAACATTTACCGAACAATCAAACACCCTGAATGTGCAATAGACTTTTTCCCCTTCATAATTTATAAACAACACTATCATTATTTATCATCAGTATCTAACATATCTATCAGCACTCTGTCTCTCTGTGTGATTTCTATTGTGTGGTTTTTTTGCTGTGTGTTTTTGCTGCTACTTTTTATTCTTTTCATCCTTTTTTTATTGTATCCCCCCCCATCTTTTTTTAAATGTATGACACCGATGTTCTGCTACAGGAAACCAAATTTCCCAGAGGAACCTTCCAGAGGGATGAATAAAGTTCTATCTATCTATGTATCTATCTAATACCAAGATTTTCCTGTTCATTCCTGAGTTAAAGTTATTTCTACCATCCTAAGAGCTCCTACAACTTTATACACACACACACACACACACACACACACACACACACACACACACACACACACACACACACACTACTGTCCTGATTTTCACCATTAAATTTACCCAGAAGCTTCTGTCCTTCTGAAATAATTTTCTCCAGAAAGGTTAGCTTTCTTTTTCAGGTTTTCTATGTAGTTCGTGCTACCAGCGCGCCCTCTAGTGGAATAAAAGAAAAAGTCACATTCTATCAGGACATTTACAATCATGTTGTAAAATATGAAAAAGTACTAAAGTTGACAGCTGATAGTATTAAAGTAACTAAAAGGGTGAGTCCAATCAAAATCATGTTGTATTGGTGGTACTTCCCAATGTTTTGCAACCTAAGAATCTACATCATACCAGCAAGTACACATCACTTGGTCATTTTATTAGGAACACCTGTAGCCCTGCTCATGCACGCAGTTATAAGCCAATCCACTGATGGTGGCAGTGCAATGTATAGAATCATTCTTCAGCTAATATTCACACCCAAAATGTGATCTTGGTGGCATGGTCGTTAATGCCATTATGTATATCAGTCTATAGCTTACACAGAATGGTGTGAAAAAGACAAAAAAAAAGCAACTAAACAAATTTTCAGTTTTGTGGGTGCAAATGTGGTGTTGCTGAGGGAGGGAAGAAAGGAGGGAGAAAGGGATAGAGATTGATCAGAGGAGAATGGTCAGACAAGACCGGTAGGCTACAATAACTCAATTTGCCACTTTTCACCTACATAGTGAGCAGAAACTCACAGCACCAATCAAAAGTTTGGACACACCTCCTAATTCAGTGCATTTACTTGTTTTCTTTTTAAAAAAACAAAAACGCCACATACTAAAGCAATGATAAGACTATCATTTTTTTTTACTTAGTTGAACGGTTCTTTACATAAAATGGATTACTACAGGGCTATTTACTGTATACCAACACTACATCAACATAACACAAGTGAAGATCTCAAACACATTCAGAAGGCAAGAAATTCCAATAATGAACATTAGACAAGACACGCCTGTTAACTGAAAAGCATTCCAGGTGACTATGTCATGAAGCCGGTTAAGATAACGCCAACTGTGCACGAAGCTGTCATCAAGGTAAACGCTAACTACTTTAGGAATCTAAAATATGATTTTTTTTTTTTATTACTTTTCCATTTACCACATAATACATGTGCATCATTTCATCATTTTTATATCTTCAGTTGTATTGTTCTACAATGTGGAAAACAGTCAAAATATAGACAAACCTATGAGTGAGTAAATATGTCCAAACATTTGACTGGTAGAACAGCACCACAGGTCCCACTCACCTCAGCTACAGTGCAGACTGGCTCATATGAACTGATTCATTTCAAGACTGTATAAAGTCAGGCAATGCTTTTCCAGTATTTAACAAAATCAAACATTAACATTGGGAAAATGATGATCAGACAAATTATTCCAAAAATCAACATTTACAAAGAGCTTAACCTTTATTGTAATTTTGTGCATCAGAATCTGTCGGGAACATGTGTTAGACATGGGATTGGTTCTTTTGCAATGTTTAGACAAAATTCTTTTGATTTAGGTCTAATTTAAATGAGGGTGTCAGGAGGGCAGAGCAGAAAAGGCATAGTTATAATTCAAGTAGAAACTGAACATGATTAAAAAAAAACATGAATGCGTATATAGCCATTCAATTTCTTTGTGTTTCATTCTTAGTGACACGCCAGGTCAAATAAATTTGCAGCAAAATATTCACAAATAACCATATTGTCAAAGATGTAATCTGCTGTGTAAGAATGTAAACATTCTAACATTTGCAAATGGCTGGCAGTTTCTTCTTGAATAAACAGAAAGCAACCGAGTGCATTATGCTTTGGAGAGAGCCACAACAGTGAAGCGAAGTTCTTCTGGATCACGTGCCATGAACTTCTTACAGACCTCTGCAGCATCCTGCAAACAAACAGAGATCATTTCCCACCAAAATCTTCCTCACCATTTCACAGATAGTTGATCTTAATAGCTATATGAATAACTCAGTGACCTGTTTTTCCCAATAAAATAGTAAAGTAAGAAAGTAAGTAAGTGTTTCATGAAAGCATATAGAAGATATCGTTACCTCAAGGAAGCCGTCCTCTGTGGTTTTCCCATGAGCTATTGGAACAGGTTTCCTGCCATCTACAAAATAGCCAAATAAATTGCTTAACATTTCTATTAATATATTTTGTATAATTGTGCAAGAGGAAACATTGTGGAGTGTCAGGTGGTAAGGTCTGATCTATTTAATCCTATTTAAAAAAAAAACCTAATATAATTAATTACTTACCCAACTCATATAAATGGCCTCCAACATTCACGAAGGCAATAAAATGTAAGTCCACCTTTTCATCAACACTTGGAGCCTGTTAGACAAACAGTGTTAGTGTTACTGTTACGATTCTACATGTACCACTCATGTGAGCATCACTGTGGAGGATAATGCTTCTATCAATGTATAAAAATGCCTTGGGATACTTGACAGAACTTGCTGCTTTCATAGCTATTCCAGTCTAGAGTCTTAACAAACTATCTTTTATGACAGGAAAACCCCAAGGGTTTACATGGGGAACCTTTAAGTAATAATATAATTTACATTTTTAAGACTTAAATTTAAAAAAAATAATTCATATGATATCTAGGTGTAGGTTAGGCTGTGAGCTGGGGGATCATGGTTTCTGACTGATCACTGTTATGCTATGATGATGGGAGTGGACTTTTCCAGAATGATAATGTCCCCATCCACAGGGCAGGATCGCTGTCACAGTCCATGTGACTAAAAGATGACTTCTGTCACAACTTCAACTTGTCAAAGGACTTAACCAACCTCTGTCTGTCCCTCCTGAGCACTTGACTCATGCGTTACACGAATACTCTGAAATAAACATAAAATAAACATATTTTAACAGAAAGAAAGAAAGAAAGAAAGAGTGAACAAACATAAAAGTCACAACACACTTTTAACTAGCAAAACAACAGGTTATTGACTTGGAAACCAGCACATAATATATAAACAACCTCATCTTTTTCTAGGAAGGCTGCTTTCTCCTCCGGGCTCATCTTAGAGGACTGCATGATAAATGCCTTCAGTGGTGAGTCAGCCTCTGCAAAACAATAATTGCTCAGAATTTATTACAAATATTACTCCTGTACCACTGAGTAAACCTATAAGGAAATATTAAGTGATAACATAAGAATACAATCCAAAAACAAAATTAAAAAGTATTTGTAATACATAATACTTGGAATGCATAAAAACTGAAAATCTCAACATACAATTTCCAGTTTAATAGCTCAGGAAATAATTGCTTACCAAACTCGATGTGTGTTTGGTTATTTGCTACTGCGTGGATCAAACCTATTGTGCCACACGCATTTCCAATGGTTTGTTTCATGAAGTACACCTCTGATGACACTTCCTGTCCCTGAGCCTTAATCTTTGCTTCCTCCTCCACTCTAAAGGTCTCATACTATAAAAATAAAAATAATGTGCAGGAAGTTAGTGATTCCATCCTTGCTAATTCTCATCAGTCATGAACACTGAAACAATGACAATGTCATGAAACAACAATGTCATGGCAAAATCTAAACACCTTTCTGTGCATTTAACATAGAATATATCTGTAAAATGTGCCGTCTCAGTTAATTTTATTATTAATATTTAATCTAGATTATTTTGACTACACTATGGTGAACGTTTGACTGCAAACATGGGAGTATTTTTCAATTGCTTTTGGAAGTGGTCTCTCTCTCTCTGCTGCATGTCTTTTGGTTTTTGAATACTTAACATGATCTACAGTTAATGCTCCTGCCATGTGCACCCTATAGAAGGGTGAAAGTTAGCATAGGAAACTATTTTCACAATTCTTCTAATTACAATAATAAGAAAGGAAGGGTGACCATCCAAAATCAAATGCTGGTCCCACATATCACAAAATAAAATAATGTCTCACATACATCTTATATAAAATATATTTGGTAAAATATTTCACACACACACACAGAATATTATGTATGTATGTATTTATGGTTTGTGACTATCCATCTTCCTCTTCATCACATTCCAGAGGTTTTCAGTGGAGTTCAGGTCTGGACACTGGGATGGCCATAACAGGATCTTGATGTTGTTGTCCTCCATCTACAGATTGAGTGACCTGGCTGTGTGGTATGGAGGATTGCCCTGCTGGAAATCCCAATCCTCAGAGTTAGGGAACATTCTTCTTGTGTGTGGCTTGATTCATGTGTCCTGCACAAACAAAAATCTGCTCCATTTCAGCATTGCTGAAACTCTCCCAAATCATCCCTGTTCCTCCACCAAATTTCACAGCTGGCGTGAGACACTGTGGCTTGTAGGCCTCTCCAGGTCTCCGTCTAACCATTAGATAACCAGGTGATGGGAAAAGCTGAAAACTGGACTCATCAGAGAAGCCCTTGATAATCTTTAGCAAACCTCAGTCTAGCTTTTCTTTACTTCTCATTGATGTAGGGATTTTTTTTTTTTTTTTTTTTTTTTTAAAGCTTTGCATTACGCAATTAAAACTCATTTTGCAGTTAAATGCTGCCGTTCTGTGATGTTATGTTCTGGCCATTTGAAAGTGGCAAATGAGGGAGCGGAGTCGTCACGCTACGTTATGCAGGTGTCCTGCATAAGCAGCCCTGCTGTCCTACAATTGAACAGCATCTTAGAAGCTTCACTTTGAGTGGAGTAAAAATGTCGTTTGTAGGCAGGTTGAACCATGTGGCGATTAGGGTTTTGTGCAGTGGCTGACAGCTGTTTTCTCCAACACCAGCAACTTAGCACATTGGCCTGTACTGTTTACACCAAACAAGATTTCTCCATGTTGCTTGCACCAAAATCTATCCTTCAGCATGGATTTGTTAGAAAGTATCTGGATTTATCCAGCTGGACAACGATTCCACTCTTCAGTGTTGATGCTTGTTCTTACTTGGGGCATACTTTCTTGATTCTTCACTAACATTTCTTGGCACAAAACATAATTTATATCTCTTCTGGGAAAAACCTCAGTAGGTCATGTGTTCTCAGATGACTTTCTGTACAATGCTGAATTGTGTTGAAATGTTGACATGCAGCTTGTAGCTGCTTTCATTTACCCTGTTCACAGATCACTGGTGGTTGTTGTCCCCCCCACCCCACCATTCTCAGTAAACCCTTAAAGCTGTTGTGCTTAAACATTCCAAGGTGACGGAAGATACCAGAACAGGTACACCCAACACCATCTATCGCCATGTTTAGAGGAACTTGTTTTGTTATTCCAGTGTTTAATAGCAACTGACACCTGAAGTGCTGGTTTATACCCCACACACACACACACACACACACACACACACACACACACACACACACCAAAGTCCTATGATGCATGTTGTGAATCTGGGTGGAGCTGGGTGTGTGCCTAATGAGCTGGCAGCTATTTATAACATATACACTGAAGGTATTTTCAATCGCAGGCCATTTCCTTAAACATGTTAACATGCTTTCCGAGCGTCGCTGTAGTTCCTGAGTTTATAGCCAGTTACTGAAGAATCCACTTTAAAGCAAATATTTGAACAATATGCTCTGACCTGCTTTAACAAAGCCTCCTGAATGTACGTCAAAATGACAGGATTAGGACAACATTTAAAAGTGTCTGAACCATCGAAAGACAACAGAGTTGTACCTTTTCCGTGACAGGAAAGAGGAGCAGGACAGCACACACAGGCTTTGGCACCAACGTAAGAAGCTCTGGGTCCAAACCATACACATCTCCAAACTGCCAGCTAGGTACTAAGCCCAACTGTCGTAAAAACTACAAGACATAATGAGTCAGAAAGATGGAAGAAGATGGAAGTTTAGTGGGAATTGAAGAGGTGATGAGTCAGGGCGTGTGCCTCTCGGTGACAGTGAAGGTCATGAAGAAGACATTATGCCATCACATCACCACTGACTGCTGTGTATATTGTGGTAAATAAGAAGAAATAAGCACCATGGCAGTCTCAACTTTCCTCAATTAAGACGTTCATTCATTTAACTAGACCTGACTGTGGGTTAGCAGAGGATCAGAACCGAGGCAAGCCATCTACTCACTTGGTTCATTACCTGGAAAAGACAGCAAACAAATCATTTAACGCAACTAGTGGCTCAAGTTTAAGTTCAAAAGCGTGAGCTGAAGTACAAGATTAGTGCAATCTTATCTTTATGGCTGACCTACTCCGCCACAGTAAAGGAATAATTACTGTATTACTTCAATGGCGATCTAGCTAGCATCATTGAATGAAAGTAAAAGCTTCACACATACTTCTGGATTAGCTTCCAGCGGTAACCAGCGCTGTCCTTCCATTTCTACTAAAGTCTCAGAGACTTGTTTTAGTGACAGAGAAGTACAATCCCCCCCAAGTTATGCAACGAGGATATATTTAGTGCAAGCGTCAGATTTCTTAATAGCTAACAGATAATCATATGGATGGTAGTAAAGCGAACGCTACCAAAAACCGATACGCTTCCGGTTTCAACTTACTGGATCCTTCAAAATAAAAGTCTCGGTTTCTTAAGGTTGAGAAACTCGTCTTCTTCCGCTTAATCCTGTTCAGGGTCGCGGGGGAAGCTGGAGCCAATCCCAGGTGACGTCGGGTGAGAGGCGGGGTACACCCTGGGCAGGTCGCCAATCCACCACAAGGCCAACACACAGAGCCAGACAACCATTCACACTCACATTCACGCCTACAGTTTAATTTAGAGTAGCCAATTAACCTGATCCACTCTGTGTATGGCTTTGGACTGTGGGAGGAAACTTGAACTTTTGGGACTGGGCCCAAAAACACACTGGGGTGTGACCCCCTGGAGCTGCATTAAAAAAAATCTGCATTTTGCGCGTTTATAAAATATTTCTGGCACACTTATTGTGGATTTTAAAGTCTGGCTATATTATGGGGCACCCCGAAGTTAGGTGCAATTTCAGATTGTGAGGCAGGTGGCAGTAGGGAGCATTCAGCGGTTTGTGTGCGACAGCGCGCAGACGAGACGAAGAAGAGTTTGGAGTTTCAGCGGTATTGTTTGGGTTTAAATCGACGTTAACGTTTGACCGAGGTTTGTGTACATGTCAGAAATGTTGTAATCGTATTATGACAGTTATTTTAACTTGTATGATCGTTCTCAATTAAATGTCAGTCTGGTAGTAGTCTAGTAATTCACGACAGTGAGGGTTTATATGAACTCGGTTGCTGAGTAACTTCCCAAGCTTGTAACAACAGCGTTAGAGTAGCAGTTCAGTGATGCCTTATTGTGCTGTGGGGATGATTGGGTTTATAAAGATATATTAAAATAAACTTAAAATACTATGCGCTTAAGTGGCAAGCCAGATATGTTAGAAGTAGTAAGCAGCCAAATGTCCACGCTAGGTAGATTATTGCTAGCATTTGGCAGCATCAGTGTTAGATAACAACGTTTATAATGTATAACTGTTATCTCATTAACAGTCTCATTATTATCACCAAGCAGCCTGAACTGCAGTGACTCTTGCAGTGGCGATGGAGAAGAAACCAAGCACGATAAAGCAGACTGCTGCCAAGATAAAGACCAAAATCCAGAGTAAGATTCCCATGTTTGTTTGTTTGCTTGGATTTTTTTCTTGCATGCCTTCTCACACTTTGTATGTCATTCATTTTTTTTAAAGTTCATATTCAGTAGTAGCTTCAGGAGTCCATTTCAGGGCACCAGCACACAAACACCGACGTCTTAAAAGTAAACAGACACCGTCTAGCTGCCTTCTAGCTTCCTTCTACTGCTCTGGCATAGTAGTCAAGTTGATTGAGGTACCTCACAGAAATACTCTGACTCACCTGGTGTTGAACTGTAACATCAGCAGCCTTACAACTGGGATTTTTCCCCCCAATAATCCACTTCACTGTCTGAAGACACGTGTCAGAGGGCCCAAGTCAACCTGAGTGGGATGCTGTCGATTCGTTTCCTTTGTTTTTGAATTTTATAATCACACTGTTGACTGAGGCAAGAGGAATCCCAAGGTTTTGTGCAATTATCACACACTGGCTACATCCACCCTCGGACTGCGCCACTATATGCTCTCTTTGAAGATCAGACAACTCTTTTGCTTCTGGTTTTCGTGGCATGACTAGTTGCTATAAACAGTTAATATACTGTAGTCTGAACTGAAAAATACTAATATATTAACAAGTTTAAAGCACCAGGTGGTGTCTGCATGGATAAAACACAGTGAAGGGTGTCCGTTTACTTTTGAGATGTCTGTGTACATTTTCACCTAGGGGCAATTTAGAGTCACCAGTCCACCCATCAGCATAGGAGGTGGCAAGAAGCACCTTAGGTGTCAGACTGCACTGAGAGTAATCCAAGCTAAGGATCAAACCAGGGACAGACGCTGTGAAGCGGCAATGATGCCCATTGAATCATCATGACTCCCTCTGTGTCATGTAATCTCATTCAATTTTCTTTCAGACACGTCATCATTCTTCAAGCTCTCTTTGAAAACCAACAACAAGGCCCTTGCTCTGGCTCTGGTCGCTCAGAAACAGAAAAGCAAGCAGCTTGAGATGGAAATGGTGCGTTTACAGAAAGACCTGCAGAGCCTGAGCTTTGACCTTGCCATCCAGCGACATAAAAATAAAAAAATGGTGAGTTTGTGGAGTTCACAGAGGAAAGATGGGCACAATGATGCTAAAGGCTCTTTTGGTGATTTTTGTAAAGTGTTTTGATTTAATCCTGGAAAACCCAGACCAACTTTAAGCATGAACTAAAAGTTAGGGTTAAATATAACCCCAGGGGTGCTACAGGGTTCAAGTTCTCGATCCAATCTTAGTGTTCCCAGTCAATGGGTAAATTTGGCTTTCATAAATAAGTTATTTTTTTTATTTGTGTTTAATGATTGTGTGATCTGACCAGATCTTATCTCCTATGAAGGCTAATGAATAGCCTGAGTTTAATGATCAGTTCCTCTTTTAACTCCACAGTTTATGGTTCTGCAAGAATTCTATAATACCTCCATCAACTGCATGGCTAAGGCAGTGGAATTTATTTCCAAAGAACAGGTAATCCATCCCTAGCTATTCTGTATGTGGTCAATGCACAATATTATAATTGGAGGAATGTTTGGAAAAATGTTGTAATTTATAATAATTTATTTCATATTAGGGTGCTGAGAGTTTGGACAAAGAGATTCTTGAAGGTATAAAGAGTCATTAATTGATGTAAAACTGGCACCTGTGCTCAGTTAAACCACCACATTATAAATTTTGTGCATTTGGATGTCTCATATCTCATAGATAATGTGCTATTAGGTGATTTTTGTTTGTGTGTTTGGTTTATAGGTTCTTCTGAGTCTGAGAAAGATTTAACTGCGTTGTTACCTGAGCAGAAAAATGGAGCCAGTCTGTCCAAATGTGAGCAGCAGAAGAATGTCCAGGACCCTGGTGTTAACTTGTTGATAGTGAATGATTGTCGACCGCATAGTTCTATGGGGAATTCCAAGGATAAACCTCTTAGTCCAGAGGTTGACCATACAGCACCTCAAAATACTCTGTACGACTCAGAGATGGAGATCACTGTAGTTGACAGTGTTGCTGACATTGTCACAGTTCAGACCAAGCCAACGGATAAATGTAAGGACAATCAGGGAAGAACTAGGGGAAACAGCGAGTCATGTTCAGCAAGGATTAAAGAGAGCACTGTGGTTAATCATGATGAAGCAGCAGTGGAGTTCTCTCGTCTAAAGGATACAACTTTGAACACGACTATGCGAACATCCTGTGGAACTCAACTCCATACAAGTGCACACACTTTCACTGGCAGTAGTAAAGAGGAAAGTTTGCCTCAGCAGGTGAAGCCTCTGCATGAGGAGGAAGAATCAGTCACAGCACGCAGAAAGACGCATGTGACCTCTCGTCACACAAAGAGCAACAGGCGATTGAATGCTCAGAAACACACTGCAGATTATACAAGGCAGACTTACATAATCTCTCCGCTTGAGTCCAGCTTTATTTCCGGCACTGATGATTTAGATGATTATTTTAGTGACCAAGCCATACAGAATCAGAGAAGGAGCAAGGGCATTTTATATGACTGCAGTTTATCTAAAGACAAAGGCACTGGAAGTGAACCTGAAACGCTGAAACCCCAGAACAGTGCAAACAACAGGAAAACATACGAAATTCCACGCAAGTCAAGACCACAGAGCAGGAAGAACAAACCTTTGTCTTTCGTTATGGATCCAAGTGTAAAGGAAAGCGCTGAATTACCTGGTGTTCACACTGAAGTCAAGGAAGTCTCAGTCAACACAGATAAACGTCAAAGCAAGCAATTGACACGGACACTCTCTCAAACAGAGGAATGCAATACAGTGAGAAACAGGGGAACGTATGTGATCCATACAGGACAGACATCTGCCTGCAGTGACCTCCTGAATCATACGTTAGACATTCAAATGAACGGCACATATGAGGAAAGGGCAAATGCAGCGTCTTTGGAAAACACACACGAGTCCCAGTGCAACTCAGGGATGATTGAAAGGCCGCAATCTGAGCAAGCGGTGTCTCAAATACCTGATAATGGAAGGGCTGTCTGTGGCAAGAATCTTTTAGAAAATTCCTCTGATCGTTCTCTGATAGGGCACGCTAAAGCCAAGATTCCCAAAACAATGTTGGTGAATGAAAGAAAGAATTTTGCATCAAGAGAAAATGTGTCGGGAGAGAGAAGACACAAGTATAATTCTAGTCAGATTGGTGACATTTTGCCAGAAGAAATTCCAGTGCCAGGTGACAATATAAAGCAAAGCAGCATGTCTACTAATGTGTTACAGGAGGGAACGGAAGGGGTGAATACTTCCGTTCTCGAGGAAGCCTTTATGGATGAGCCAGTGATTGAAACTGAGGACACAAACAATACTAATGCGAGGCACTCTGACCATAATGACGACTTGGATACCATTAATGACATTGGCAGAAATTTGAAAGATGTCAGTCGAAAGCATCACAATATTCAAAACCACAAGACCAAGTGCAGAGAAACCTTTGTAGTTTGGTCCACTGGCAATTCGCAGTTAAAGGAAAAGGAAAATGTTCAGCTTTTCAGCAGCAGTGTAGACAGTTTGATTGCAAACGGAGAAAGCCGGATCCCTTCTGTCGCAAAAAGGACATTTGTTCCTCATCAGGACAGCGACGGCCAGTCAGCCTCAAGAAAAGCAGAGCAGCTTAGGCAAAAGGACAGTGGATTATTCTCTGAGGAAAGGCCTCCATGGGAATCCCTCAATTTTGGCTCCACTGAGAGTTTTATTTATGACAATCCTGATGGTCCTGTCACTAGCCAGAAGGATTCGCATGAAGAGATTTCATCAGGAACTATGCACATTTATGAGGAACCTGGGTGGAAGATGTCACACCAATCTCCAGGTAATTGTAGATTTTAAACAAAAATGATATGAGATGGGGCTCCTGAGGGGCGCAACAGAAAGTATTCCCCCCCATTGTGTAAAGATTGGAAATTTGAATCGTGATGAAGCCATGGCCAAGGTTTTAACAGGGTGTAATTGGTCATGGTCTTGAGTTGGGAGGGTTGGTGTTAGGCTACATACACCTTAACACATTTTAGTTTTAAAATTTCAACAGTCTCCATCCAGACAAGCGTTTCATCTTAATTATTTAGAAATAATCTATATTCATACTAACACTCCCAAAAATGCACTTCATGTGACCATTCGCGCACACTGGGCATGTGTGTACCAGTGTAAAGAGGAAGCAGATTGTTTACTGTCCAGTTGGTTGCTTAGTTGCAGAACTCTAGAATAGTAGCTTGCCTTCTGTGCATGTAGACAGTTGTAGTATTATAAAATGCAGAATTTAACTGCACCTGCTGTTATCCATACTGTGTTCACCACTGGTAGTCAAGGCTGATGTCATTTGTTTTCTTCTGGAAAGGGTCACATAATAGGAGCATGACAAATCAGGAAACGATATGTCATGATGACTGATAAGACCCAATCAGGAAGCGAACGTGGGTGTCGGTGTCCTAATTTCCAGAAGCCTCCATTTACCCTCATTCACACTAAAATGCAGCTCTGATTTGACGCCTCAAAAACTGGGGAGAAGTATGGACACCATGAGTAAATGTCACAAAAGTGACATGTTATTAAACTAAACATATTCGTATGGACTTGAACTTTTGTTTCACCTCTGTCTATCAGAGCAACACTAACTAGCTGTGGGTGTCTGAGCTCGTATGTGGAAGAGGGCAGTTTGAGTCACACGCTAGTCTTCACTCCCCTCTCTTGGTAGATATCATGTGATGGGGAAGAGTATGGAGGCTAAAATGAATAATAATAATATGCTTGTCAGAGCAGAGGTTTGTTTTAATTGTAGTTACTGTGTTTTATGTCTAAAATATAGATGGGAGAGCAATGAAGAGCATAACAAATACAGACTTGACTGCTAATCCAGCAGGTCGATCTCGGAGGAAAGCAGCTCCTGTGTCATACAAGGAGCCTACTCTCAACTGGTGAAAACTGTTTTGTTGTTCTTCCAAACATGAAATGTTTTAGCCTTTGACATCTATTAAGGTTGCCACTGCTTTTATGTTTTACTATGTTTTTGCATTTTTTTTTTATTTGCAGCAAAATGAGGCGTGGGGACAAGTTCTCAGATACCAGATTTTTAAGTTCTCCAGTGTTTAAAGACAAAAAGAAGAAAAAGGCTACGAAATAAGCAACGTAAACCCCCTTACCTATTGTGAATAGAATTTGTACAGTCAACATTATACAGTTAACCTTTTACGTTTTGATTGCATTTCTTTTTTTTTTTTTTATAAATTAAATGGCCTCTTATTACAGGGCAACTCGGAGAACACTTCGTTTAAATGGCCTATGACATTCCATCTCTCTGTTGGTTGCCATGTTACTGAAGTATTGCCGTAACTGTCAGGTAGTAAATGAATAATTCAGATAGAGTGTTCACCTGAGACGTGCACTGTTGCTGCAGAATCAAGTGGCTAGATTCTGTTTAGTGGGGTTTTTTTTTTTTTTGTTTGTTTGTTTGATTGTTTTCCTCCCTTTTTTAAGCTTGTTTTTTTTTTTTTTTTTTTAAACTTTTCTTGTACGTATTGAATGTTCAGGAGCATTTGGTGAGTTTGACTGTTTTATTATTTCAGTCAGATTAAAATACTTATTTGTTCATTTGTGAAGTTTCATGTTATTGCAAATGTTCATTTTTCCCTCAGACTAAACTATAGTTTGTTTACTGATTCTGAAAGGACATATGCTTTTCACATAATTCAGCACGTAAATTTTAGCTTGGATCTATTTTCACAGATGTCCTTTTGAATTCTAACTCATATGCATAAGCCGCTTTTCCTGTACTTGGCAAAACAAAATAGGATTTCATATTTGCATTGTGTGTACATACAAAAGCCCTTGCATATAGATAATCCAAGAAGTGACTGGGACCGAAATATGAATTTATAACATATTGTCTTTTAGTGTACCGTGCTTTTTTCCCGAATATTATTTCAGTGTGTACATTTGGAAATAAATGTCCTCCTGATCCAGACCTGAATGTTTTGTCGCTTGTGTGAAACATGGAAACCAAACAATTGAAGCGAAACATTGAAGCTTTGCTGTAAGTCCCTCCCGAGGCCTTCAATAATGAATGTGCTTAGAAAGTTAAAAACCTAATTAAAATGTCTATCAATCTGAAGACTCAACTCCATACTGACAGTTTAGGAATATAACAGAATAGTGTGTATATAGGTATGAGTGTGACACAGAAATCTCTAAATCATACAATGCATATTGTGAAAGTGATTTCTGTAAAAAGACTATCTTTTTTTTATTTTATGAGTGGTCATTATATTGGACAAAAGCTCAGGGAAAATGGCTTTGATCCCCAGGGGAAAGGCTCTTCCTCAATGCTGGATGATCTGGTAAGAGTCTGATTAAATGAATAAAACCTTTACTCAGTGTAATGGGTATGGATTTGTACTCTACTATGTTGGCGTTGCAGAAAAGGAACTTTCTATATGAAACTTGCTAACTATTAAGCATAAAGACCCGATATGTAAGTGTTTTGACTTGAAATAAGATAAATGAGTAATCAATAAATATGTATAGAATGTTCTAAGGGAAAAATAACAGTTTCAGTGATCTCGACTCTTCCGCAGTTTTATTTTGTCCCCTTTTCCGGCAGTCTGGCACTGTTCCAGCAATGTTTTGTCTGGGACAATGTTTTAAATGAACTACAGGTGGCTGAGTTATTGCTAATATATTTGATAGTGAGGACAAGAAACAGACAAAATACAGATGATTTTTTTTTTTATTCTTTTTTTTTTTTTAAATAGCATCATAATGCAAACTGTCTCTATGTCTGACTATGTCTTTATATACAGGCCCATTATGATTTAGCCATGGGTGTGGCTTTACGGTGGCTGAATGAGAAAAAATATCCAAATTCAAATGAACTTATGTGAGTAATGTATTTTATGCTAATTTTATTTTTTATTTTTATTTTTTTTTAAAACCCTTCTCACTATTTTTGTCTCTTGAGTGTTTTTGCAGTTCTACCCTTGCTGGCAGATAATTACCTGTCAATTGTCTTTGTAGAGGAGCCATCAGTCCCAGCCACAGTAACTCTCCTAACCGACTGGAAAGAGAGGCTATAATCCTCTCATCTTTTGCAGGAACGCTTTTGGTACGTTCATTAGAAAGTCCTATGTTTAAGGCTTATTCGAGTATCCATGTCAGTAAAATAAATATTTGTCTTGATTTCAGAATAGCTTACCTGTAAATGAAATCCTGTCGCTGTATAGCTGCAAGCCGTCTGCCTCCTGCCCTCATCCAGACACTAAAGTAACCTTTATTTATTCCTCTTGTCACAGCCTTTTTTTTTTAATGAACGCCATACTTTTTAATTGTTTAATGTTGTGGTACATCGGCAAGACAAGTTAGTACTACCAGTACAAGTTCTCAATTCCATTGTACTAACTATAAACATTAATACGTTAATAAGAAAAAATGTATAAGACCCTCAGCTTGTCTTGATACCAAGAAACAAGAAAGCAAAAAGTCTTCTGTAAATGTAAAAAAAATTTCACCTTAAGCTTAACCATATTAATTGCATATCAATTATACATTTTTCCTTTGTTAAATACCAAAGTTTTTTAATCTGTTTATTATTTTTTTTAGTTTATGTAGAATGCCATACAAGTTCCTATGAATGAGCAGTTACTATGGAAATCATAAGAATTAGCACTTTAATACGAAACAACAATAGCCATGCTTCCTTTTTAGCTGCTTAATGCACAATATGAAATTGCAAAAAAACAAAAACAATTGATGTAAAAACGTGGGTTTAGAAAAATATTTTTAAAAAATATCACAAAGTTTTTGCACTCATATGAGGTAGATTTTCAGACACTTCGATGAATTAATATTTTGCAAAATTTAGAAGAGCAAATGAAAACGTAGCCTTTCTGAAAAAAGATCGCTCTGTAAGGGCTATCACAAGAGAAGAAAACCCAGCTTAACCTCATAAAATCACTCAACAGGCCCTTTACAGTTGTAATTTGTTGAAAATTTCCGATTACAGTATATCACTTCTATTTTGAGCAAAACTGTAAAAGAACATCTGGTTGTTTTCAGAATCCAAAGGCTCTATGGCACAAGTAATTATACTAGCTGTATTAAGTATCAGAATATGGATCAAAGTATTCAAATTCGACAAAGTTTTATTAAAATTAGACATTGTTACTCAGTGTTTTATGTTCTATGTAGTTCTAAGTCCAGCACAGTTTGGTGATTTTCCTGCATATTTACAATAAACTTGCTAGCCTTGCCTACTAACCTGTGTGTTTAATGCGTGCAGGGATAAAACTGTGCTGAACATTGATCCAGCACCAACAGAGTAGGGAACTTTTCCATCATCTCACCTCCACTATTGTGATTTCCACAGAGTAACATCGTTCATCCTTTCTCCTTGTCCTATCACCCATTTGCCATGCTCAGTTCATTTAAGGCAGTGGACCGTTCAAGAAAACACAGTAAGTACTGTATATCACAATTTGCATCGCCTGTTCACTGTCATGCTCTAACAGGTGTGCATTACAGAAAAGTGCTTTTTGTTTACTAGCTGAGAGGCTGAAAAGGTGGAATACTCTGCGTAACAAAGAAGTACCAGCAGGGTTGGAGAAGCTGAAGGCATCCTCCCCAACCTCCTCTTCTCTCTCGTCTTTTAGCGTGAGTCCTTAAAAGTCCGCCACTAAAACGAACCACTTCTTTTTCTCTCTTCATATATTTGTTTACAAATCATTGTCTATTTAATTTTGTGGCATATTTGCCTGGTTGTCATATTGTCACATTCATATCTGAATATTATGAATCACATTCGGTTATTAATATGAATTATTTGGGAAATACAGTTTCCTAAATTGAATATGTAGTCATATGTTATTGTAACACCATAGACAATGTCTTACACTAAAGTAAATCCCTGTTTAGTTCTTGGGAGTTAAAGGGTATAACCTAAGCCATTTAGTTAATAATCTGTGCTCTGTTGCATACAGGACAGTGAGGATTCATTGAAGGAGCAAACTAAACCCGATGAAGGCTCTGAGGAATCGCAACAGGAATGAAGAATACTCATCCAGCTACTACTGTATATCTTATAGATACTTTTTTTTTCCCTTTAAAAATATAACTCATTTGCAGTTTGACCTTTTCGAAGTCTTCGTGTCCTGTTTAGTAATTTTAGCAAAAAGCCAATGCTTTATACACTAGTACACAAAGTCATATCTTATTAATATAAAATATTTGTATAGCGTGAATTATGTACTTAAGTCAGTTTGTTGGCATTACAGTATATTTCTAATTTTAGCCTTAAAATTGCTTACAGGCAGATGATTTTGCTTCCTTCTAGAATTGAATGCCATGAATCAACAAAATTATCTGTAGAATTTCAGCACTTCAAAACAAAAATGTGAATCAATGAGAAATCAGCATGCTGTGTGTTCGTTCACCTGACCAGGCTTTCCAGTAATTTGCTATTCAGCAGCTTTTGCTGGAAACTCTAATGCTGCTGTGTGACTGTTGTGGTTAACCGTGTCTTGATTGTAATATACTTGAAAAGTTCTGGTCTGCTAAAAAAAAAAAAAAAAAAAAAAAACAGGTACTACACCAAGTTTGACACCAATAGGCAGCTCAAAAATATGGTAGGGAAAATGTGTTTCAAAGTAGTCTTCTCATGCTTATTTTATGGGGTCTTTTCGATAAATTTGTATGTCTGTTGATCTTGTGCGTGTGCGTGTGCATGTCTGCGTGTGCATGTCTGCGTGTGCATGTCTGCGTGTGCATGTGTGCGTGTGTGTGTTTTAACCAGCAATTATTTCAAACACCTTTGTTTCTGATTACATAAACTCATTTTCTACTCCTTTCTGGTTGCACTGTTTTTTGTTTTTGTTTTTCCTTCTTATAGATTGAGCTGAACATTTACTTGTTTATTACTAGTTCTGAGGTTCTGTGATCATGGGGCAGGTGATGGAGTTGTTATATACTTATCTCCCTTGTCATAAACTCTTTTGACAGTGTGACAGATGGTCACTGGCATCATTGCCTCGTGTATGAATAGCACAACTCTAGAATTACTGTTATTACTCCACAGTACTATTGAAGGCCTAGGAGTAAAAGAAAAAGTGGGATGCAGTAAGTCCAGAGATTCCATCCTGGATATCATACTGGAAACTGCACAATACTTCAAGAAGTGTATACAAAATGTTAGATATTGTCTTACGGAAAGCTTCAGCAGATTACATGGAGCATCTGCCATGCAACTCTCTCTGAATGAGCATTTACTGAAGAAATGATAACATAGTAGAAGGAGTGTGTGAATATAATGATAATCAGGACTCAGTATTCAGGGTTAGAGCATTCAACAGCACTGTGGTATAAATGTTTATATACTATGAGTTAAGAGTTAGCAAGTAATGTGAATATTGTAGCGCTTGTCTCATAAATAGCTGAAATGGACCTATATGATACCCATCCGTTGCATTAACGCAGTGTAGGTCTTTGACAGACTGGTGTATGCAGGTCAGATGATGGATCTTGTGGATGACCGTCCCAGTGTGGTGGGTACTTTCCATAATTTGTCTGTTTATGAATTCAGTACTAGCCATGAATTAAACTTTAATTTAAACTGCAGTAAGCATACAGGAAATGCTGTGAACTATGGAGAACAGATTATTTGCACATGGTTCATACATGAGCGTTGGAACTGAGTAGTTGGACTTATTGTCACACAGCATTTTTAATGCCACCTGGACATTCCATATTGTTCTGTTACTATTGTAACATAGACGAGTGGATACCACACCAGTCCTTTCCCTTTGTCTATGGATGTGGAAAAAACAAACCTAGTGGTTATGCATGTGTTCTTGCTTCAAGTTACAGCACTAATATTGTTCTCGAACACAACAGCCAACATGTGAGTCCTCTATAGTTATGCAGGTCTGTTGATTTAAATGATAATACTTTGTTTGTGAAGAGAAGTATAAAAGGCTTGGGAAGCAGAATCTCTCCACCAGACATCATGGGAAAGGTGGGGTTTTTTTGTTCCACTGTTTGTATTAAACTAAAGCATTAACTGCCGTACACTTTTCTTATGAGTAACGTGATCATTGTTTTATGTTCCAGATTATTTTTTATGAAGACAGGAATTTCCAAGGCCGTAGTTATGAGTTCACGAGTGACTGCACAGATCTGCATGCCTATTTCGGCCACTGCAACTCCATCAGAGTGCAGAGTGGCTGTTTCATGATCTATGAAAGGACAGATCACACAGGCCACCAGTATTTCATGAAAAAAGGGGACTATCCTGACTACCACAGTTGGATGGGAGTCAGCAGCAGTATCAGATCCTGCCGCATGATTCCACCGGTATGCTTTGTTTGTTATTCTGCTATATTGTGGACTGTATGAAATAATCATGTTTTTAATAACTAATCCACATCAAATCACAATATTTGGTCCATAATGGTATCTGCAGTATATCAAAACCATATAGGAGTACCATTTTTAAATTTTGCCTCTGTAATGATTTTTCTTTAAGAATGTTGTCTTTCATATTACATATCACATGCAAAAGCAGATTCATTCTTCCAAACATGTAATGAGGTAAATATAAAATGATCTTTAATTTCTTATTGTGCATCATATATTCTGAATACGTTCTTTTATTTGACTTCAGTACAGGGGCTTATACAGGCTAAAACTGTATGAAAAGGCTGACTTTAATGGTCACATGATGGAGTTCATGGACGATTGTTCCTCTGTTTCGGACCGTTTCCATCACCGCCATGTTTACTCCTGTAAAGTGAAAAATGGCTACTGGATCTTCTATGAATATCCCAATTACAGAGGAAGACAGTACTTCCTGAAACCTGGAGAGTACAGGAGATACCGCGACTGGTGTGCGACCTGTTCTGTTGTAGGCTCTTTCAGACGCATCACTGATTTTTAAGTATTGTTCTGTTTATTAAAAAGTATTCTTTCCTTCATATAAATCCATGTTTTATGATTTGTTTGCTTTTTAGACAACTGACAGCATACTGAATGACAAAGGATAAATAACATTTAAAGTGTAAATTATTTTATTTTAAATGGTGCAGTGCTATCTTCATGACCATAATCATTCTTTGAAACAATAATGTTAATAAAAAAAAGTTGCTCGTTACAAAAATGTTTACATAAAACCTAAAAATTATTATATTAATAATACTTACGGTAATATTAATTAATAATATCATTATCAGGCATCATCCAAATCAATGGTAAAATATAATCAGATTTGCCAAGCTATAGCTTTGACTGATGTTTAACTTTCAACTGTCTGTGTAACTAATGTGTGTATAGGTATGTTCTAACTAAATGCATGTTATTTTACTCACTCAATAATATTGAATTGGCTAATATTAAACCTGGGGAACAAAATATGGATTTTATTTTGTCTTCTTCTTCTATTATTTGTTTGTTTGTTTGTTAGTCTTTAAACTTTCCACTACCTTTTTTTTAAAAATGTTATTAAACCATTGTTGGTCATTCATGGCCCTCTGAAATGTCGGATACCCAGACATTGAAAACAACACCAGCACCTCCTCAGGATACAATGGAGCCCTTTATGAGCTCTGTAGTAAGGAACATTAGGTTGGTTTTGTAAAGATGTTTTATATCCTGGTTTATATTTTTCTATTTTAAATTTAGGAATAATTCATTTTCATTTTGTATTCGACAAACAATTGATTATAAATGCATGTGTAACATTTCACAGTCAAGAATAACTGTTGAAAACAACAACAATTTGGAGATAATTGTTTATTGATGATTTGAAATTTATTGATCAAACTCCAATGATCAACATTTTAGCTACTCAGTTTGTGTGGATAATACGCTTGATGGAACCAATCCTTGGGGTTATGGCACCCCAGTCACTGTACCTCCTGTGTTCACCAGGTCTCAGCAGATACTGTCTGCCTCTGTAATTGGGATGCTCATAGAACAGCCAGTATCCATCAAGTATGTTGCAGGAATGGATGTCATTGAAGTGGAAGCGATCGTACACAGAGGGACAGTCTTCAGTAAACTCCATCATCTGTCCACCAAAGTCAGCATGCTCATACATCTTCAGTCTGTGAAAGCCTTGATGCTAGAGATGAAAACATTTTAAACTTATTATTCACAAAATAAACTATACATATATAAAATATATGTATAATGTTATGCTCTGAGGATCACCTGAGGTATCATGCGACAGGATCTGACACAGTCGTTAAAACCCATCCACTGTTGATAATTGGGGTATTCTCCTCTATGGAGAAAGTACTGGTAACCCATAAAGTTTGGCCGTTCGTACACCATCCAATGCCCACTTTCTACCTGAATGGAGTTGCAGCGGCTGAAATGGGAGTACAGATCAGCACAGTCGCTGCTGCACTCATAGGAACGTCCCTGAAAGTTCCTGTCCTCGTAGAAGATAATCTGTAAGCAAATTTTTGTGTCAGGTGGTATATTTATTCAAACAATTTTTAATCTTAATTAGGTCTTCATTTACAGATGTGATTATAAGTGCATATGAATAAACCCAAAAACAGAGCAGCTAGGCTTACCTTTCCCATAGTGATGGATTAGCAGTGTATCACTACAACACTGCCAGTGATTGCCAGCGTCTCTTTTATATCGTTTCAGATAACCCACATTGCCAGAGACATCAATTAACTTCTGATGTCAGCTTTTTTATTCACCAGAATGGTCTGCTGCCAAGCAGCAATGGGTATTTGCACTACATTTGTTCATTCTGACAAAGAATTAAATGGTAATAATTAACCCATTGTATGGAGGTATGTTATAACAGAATATGCATACGGATTCTAAACAGATACTGGAAGAATATGCATAACCTAAACTAAAGTTTAACCTGGACTCCAGAGCAGAAAAGCACCAAAATCTTCAATATCAACCCTGTTGTGTCCCTTGCTTGGATCTGAAAAAATTAATATTCTGAATCTTAAAATTGTTATGCGTCTTCATTTTTTATGAATCATCTTTTTTTTTCATACATTTTGTAGAGCTGGAAGTAAGAAATACTGTTTGGTCCAAGAGGAGGTCAGAACATCAAATATCTCCAAAACGCTAGTCAGGCCTGACCATCTTTTCCATATGCTCTAAAATAGATCCCACTGTGTGTCCAACACTGTACTCTTTACCATCTACATTCTTAAAAAAAAAGCTGACCTCTGCTGAGGCCCTTACCAGTTCTGTGCAGGACATTTCAAATCTGTGTTTTCCTATTAGAAAGGGCTCTGAACTAGAACTTTTTTTTTTAGGAAGCTAAGAATACAAAACAATACAAAGAACCCTTGAAGCCCATTCGTGTGAATATGTAATAAAAGTATAGGATACAATATTTGTAATTCAGATGGCATTAATAGATATATGTATTCTAGAATTATGAGTTTCAGCTGGGTTTGGATGATGGGCAAAGGCCAAAAAGTACCATAGTGTACAATGACACCATGTGTTAACATTTATAAAATTCACATAATCTATGATAAATTATACATTGCTTATAGGTAAAGCATATACATAATTTAAGTTATATTTCTGTAATTATACTCATGGTGATGACTTTTTGGAATAAGTGTGGTTCAGATCATCAAAATACTTCTTTCCTTTCACATCTGCCCATTCCACCGTCTCAATATCTCCCTCTAGTGGGTAAACATTATACTTACCAGTGTTTAGTAAGACACTTTTTCCCTCTATAAGATTTGAGCAAATTGAACATAGGCTATATTGCCAAAAGTACTGAGATGCTTACCTTTACACACATGAACGTTAATGACATCCCATTCTTAATACATAAGCTTTAATATGAAGTTGGCCTACCCGTTGCAGCTATAACAGCTTCAACTCTTCTGGGAAGGCTGTCCACAAAATTTAGGAGTGTGTTTATGGGAATGTTTGACCATTCTTCCAGGAGAGCATTTGTGAGGCCAGGCACTGAGGTTGGATGAGAAGGCCTGGCTTGCAGTCTCTGCTCTAATTCATCCCAAAGGTATTCTGTTGGGTTGAGGTCAGGATTCTGTGCAAGCCAGTCAAGTCTCTTCACCACAAACTCACTTATCCATGTCCTTATGGACCTATTTTATGTACTGTTACAGAGTCAACAGGAAGGGGCCATGCCCAAACTGTTCCCACAAGGTTGGGAGCATGAAATTGTCCAAAATGTCTTCATATGCTGCAGCATTAAGAGTTCTTTTCACTGGAACTAAGGGGCCAAGCCCAACACCTGAAAAACAACCCCACGCCATAGTCCCCCTCCACCAAGCTTTACACTTGACATAATGCAGTCAGGCAAGACTCATCTATTGGATTGCCAAACAGAGGAACGTGATTTGTCACTCCAGACAACACGTCTCCACTGCTCTAGAGTGCATTGTACTTGGTGATGTAAGGTTTGGATGCAGCTGCCGGCCATCAAAATCCATTCCATGAAGCTCTCTCCACACTGTTCTTGAGCTAGTCTGAAGGCCACATGAAGTTTGGAGGTCTATAGCTATCGACTCTGCAGAGTGCACTGTGTACTGTTCCTGCTCTGTGATTTTACGTTGCCTACCACTCCGTAGCTGAGTTGCTCTTGTTCCGATTGCTTCCATTTTGCTATGATGCAACTAACAGTTAACCGTGGAATGTTTAGTTCAAGGAAATTTCGCGAATGGACTTATTGCACAGGTGGCATCCTATGACAGTACCATGCTTGAATTCACTAAGCTCCCGAGAGCAACCCATTCTTTCACAAACGTTTGTAGATGCAGTCTGCATGCCTAGGTGCCTGATTTTATAAACCTGTGGCCATGGAAGTGATTGGAACACCCGACTTCAGTGCTTTGGAGGGGTGTTTCAATACATCTGGCAATATAATGTATGTAAAAATAGACAATATAATAGAATTAGAATAAGAGTTTAAGAAACATTACATTCATGAAAAAAGATCACATATTCCAAAGTGTGTGGATGTGAATAAAGAGAACTAGCAAAGCCTTGTTTGGGTGGTTGCCAGTCAACTCAACAGTTTCCCTAAATAAACTGATACAGTACAATGAAATAGACCATGTTGATGACTCAGGTGATTTGTATAATGCCCAGGACTTATCCAAAGGCTACACAGCTGCTGGCAGTGAATACTGAAACAATCTCTGTGAAGACCTACAGCAAGCTTTATTCAACACAGATTGAGTAAACTGTTTACACATGCTTATTCATACCTGGATTTTTTTTTTTTTGGTATATATTGTTTTGTGTGGTAATTGTGTGAGCCTTGAAGATTCCTATTCTGGTTACAAAAGTTGCCTCCATGCAGTAAGTGTGTCTCCAACTCCAAAAAATTAAATGAATATGTCATGGAAATATAATCACAATGTGCGGTGCGGATTTAATGTAATGTTTTAAACTACAAAGAAAATGCCAGCTTTGGTTTGCAACAATTTGTTCAAATTTTTAAAAAAAAGTGAATTCCTTAAAAGTTGTCATACACTGAGGTTTGTAAAACAATGGTTCTATAAGGTTTTGGATCTGTGAAGTGCGCTTTTCAATACCACAGGAGTCTTACAATCAGACACCGTGGGTGAGGTCATAAGTTAACACAGTGGGCCATGTGTTAATTAGCTGGCAGCTGAGATGGGATCCTGCAAGGTCATCATGAAGACACCCCTGTGGTAGTGTAAAAGTAGGGCAAATAGATGGAGACATCTAATACAGTGGCAGTGCTTACAAGGGAAAAGCAACAAGAATGAATTGAAATTGCTAGAATATTTCAAACAACTCCACATTTGCTCAAAACTTTCCAACTCACTTGGCAAGGCTTGGCTCTCTGGTATACAGTGGTAGATATTGTTTGATAGCAATTTATATTTTCATTATGGAGTGTCACACAGAAGAGGATGAGTTCCCTTTTGAGCCTGGTTCCTCTCAAGGGTTCTTCCTCATGTCATTTCAGGGTTTTTTTTCTTTACCATCTTCTTTCCTGGCTTGTCCTTTTGGGACAAATCTGAATCTATATTTATTTCAGGATGTCTATAAAGCTGCTTTCTGAGACTGTCTATTGTGAAAAGCGCTGCAGTGCATTCAGAAAGTATTCAGACCCCTTTCAATTTTCACCATTTGTAATGTTGCCTCCTTATGCTAAAATCAATCTAATGAATGTTTTTCCCTCATGAATCTACACTCAGTACCCCATAATGACAGCACAAACATGGAATTATAGAATTCTTTGCAAATTTATTAACAAAGAAAAAAAAATGAAATATCATGTGGACGTAAGTATTCAGACCCTTTGCTCAGTACAGTGGAACCTTGGATTGCGAGTAACTTTGTCTGTGAATGTTTTGCAAGACGAGCAAAAGATTTTAGTACATTATGACTTGGTTAACGAGCGATGTCTTGCGATAAAAGTAGTATGCATACGCTTCGTCTGCCGAGCTTCACGTGATCACAATTTCTCTCTCTCACTCACTGCGGGACTGTGGCTCACTCGTATAGTCAACATCCGTGCTAGCATAGAAAAAGACTGAGGAATTCCTAACTTCAAATGAGATCAGGGAGAATTGTAAAATGTGGGAAAGAGTGCAAAACTTTGTAGAAAAGCACCTCCCGAATAAGGCTGTAGCAGTGCGAGTGATGAATCTGTTTAACGACAACGCAATGTCGTATTTCTGCGAAACCTCAAAAGGAGGCAAAAGCAGCTATCAAAAGTCAAAAGTCAAAAATGAAAGTCCTCTCCCCTCTCCCTCACACCAGCCACGATTCTTTTTAAAGGCAGGTTATTTGGTTTTTGTCAGGTGTGGTGAGGTTGAATAACAAGAAACCGAAACTTGGTCAGAACTGGAGAAAGCAAACATGGGAATAGTAAGGCTTGGCAAGAGTGCAGAAAATGGCGAATAATGCATGCATGCTTGCGTGAGTCTTTTTATATCAATCAGCAATCAGTCCCAATCCGGTACACATGTGGCCACCCACGTGATGCGCCGTGGCATTGCAGAGGAAAACTAGGAAGTACTCTTTAGTAGTCCAAGTTCTCTGACATGCAGCACTATTGGGAGTGCTCAGAACAGGTGCGCTGCACATGCACTCTGTGCAGGCAGAGATTCATGACAGTTTTATGTATTTTTACTTTGGTACACACAATACTTTTGTATTATATTTCATCATTTTTATATAAATATTTGTGGGTTGTGGAACGAACTATCTGAGTTTCCATTATTTCTTATGGAGAAACCTGCTTTGATATACAAGTGATTTGGATTACAAGCGAGTCTCCAGAACAAATTATTCTTGCAAACCAAGATTCCACTGTATTTATTAGAAGCACCTTTCTGAGCTAATACAGCCATGAGTCTTCTTGGGAATGATGCAACAAGTTTTTCACACCTGGATTTGGGGATTTTCTGCCA
>JAQLOM010000034.1:12916114-12927117 GCA_030068315.1 Chrysichthys thysi
TTGGAGTTGGGAAATATGCATAAAAATGATGATATGGTCAAAATACTCACTTGCATAATAATTGTGCACACAGTGTAACACACCTCTTTTGGCTGATCAAGAACGTCATACGGCAATGATTAGATGGTCAGGTGGAAACCATTATGGTTGGAGCGAAAGTCTTCAGGGAAGTACAATGCTGGTGACCATTGCTCTAAAAGATTAACTTATTCATGCTAGAAGACAGATCTGGCTCAATACAAATCTTGTTGTTAATGCAGTATTTATATTGGTGATATAATCATTCCAAAAGAAAAGGATGCAAAACTATATAGGCCTATATAGTCAACTTCTTGTCATATTAGTGAGGTGACTTGTCATATTAGTACTATGACACCAACTGTAATGGTACTTTATGTAATGGTATGATGGTGAATGGTTTAAAAAATGTGCAGTAATTTATGGTGAAGTGGTGCAGTGCCAAGTGTGTTTCCCTTTATAGTGAGGCTTATCTCACTCATTATGTGTAGCAATGGATTTACATGCATTTATATGTATTTGCATTGATATATATCAGGGACTACTATGTTCCCATGGTGCATGACAGGTGTATACACATGCGTTTTCCCTCAGCATGGTCTATGGATTTACGCTAGCCTACTAGTGTCACTCAGACTTGAATCTTTTTTAAAGGACCTCCGATCATGTGAGTTCATGTGCTCCTTCTTCCACTGCTCTGTTCCCTGCCTTCTGGGTTTTTTTCATCCTTGTCTCTCTCTGATTGACTTTGTGGCCTTGACAGAAAGGTTTTAATTTTAACAACAGAATGGTTTCAGAGGACTTTGTCAGATGGATCAGAATAGACCCTGTCATTCCAAACCCTCAACATAACTAGGTCTTGTCGTAATCCTATGTTTTTGTTTCCTCTATTTTCCTTCTAAGCTATGTGGGGACATGAATCAGCACCAAAAAAGGCAGGGAATAGCAATGATGACATTCTAAATGCTGGTCATCAGAAATAATAGCTAGACACCAGTTCACGGAAGCCTACCAAATTCACCTTAGAGCATTAAACCTTAATTCCCTTTCTGCTTCTATCCTCATCCCTGTGACCGCCACACAGAAGCAAGATGTTCTCAATCAAGTAAGCCAAAGCCCTCTGGGTTTGCATGCTGTGTGCCTCGATGTGTCAACATGCCCAAACATAATACACAGCATAGTGCTTCACTCCTGTTTCTGTCAATATGTCACTCATAGGTCATACCGTCTCCTAAATTTTAAAGGTCATTGCCAGATTTTATGTGTCTGCCATATGTTTAATCTCTTTAAAGCATTCTGAGTGTTGTCTAACACCATTTTATGTCTTGCTATTTTTTGCAGTTGTACATCCTTTCTTTTTTTTTTTGTTGGCTTTTTTTTTTGTCACAAACTGCTAGCAAAATAATAGGTACCCTGTTCTGTGATGATTAACTCAAACACATGAGCTGAAAGGGTTTTTTTTTCTGTTTAGTTTTTTAAGTTAGCCATTACATGTGTCCACGAGAAGTCTGTTTCTGGTCTCCTAGAATGTTCTACATCTTCTTTTCTTTCATCATATCTTTGTGTGTTGCCTATAGCCTATAGACTATGAGGGCTTCCAGCTCTTCATGGCCACCTACTTGGAGAATGACATCCCGGAGGAACTGTGCCAACATCTCTTCACTTCGTTCAAGAGTAAGACCGGAACAAGCAGTTCCCCTGATGTTCCACGCACTGGAGCAGCACTGCTTGGTAAATACACATCTTAAATTACTGCTAAATTCTCCATAGCTACTCTGAAAAGGTTGTGAGATAGCATCTGCAAAAATAGCTTTGTATTTATTTTTTCTCCCTTATGACTGTATATAAGTTTCACCAGCTTAAAGGTGAAAGGACTGCGAGATTGAACTAGACTTTGGTCATAATGTGTGAAATAGCTAGGATTAGCATGGTTTTCTTCATGCATCAACATCATTCTCTTTTTTATAACCACCACATGTGCATAAACAGGATATTTATGAATCTTAATATCTGGAAAATCCATGATAGTGATCTTTGAAATAAAGCAGATACACTGTTGAATCCTATTACCTGCATGAATTAGAAACTTGCGTTTGCTAAGATTATATAAGGACATGCACATAGGGTCGTATATACTTAGTATACTTTTAAAACAATTAAGTGTTGGGTGGCAGAAGACCTCGAGCCAAACTGTTAGGAGATTTTCAAGTGGCTGCTCTGTTGGTGTAGGGAGACCTGTTTTGCTCCCTGGCACTGCTTCCTCAGGCTCTGACTCTGTTTATACTGAGTGAGTGAATAAACAGTCCAGATGGATGGATCATGCCCCTTTGCGTGCAGAAAGACTGCAGTCCAAAAGACCACCTTCTGTTTAAGGGGGTGGGCTTCGAGTCAGTGCCTCAAAGCCCTCCGCTCTGTCACGACTTTCTCCATAACGTACAGATTGTTCTACAGAGATGGTCAATGGTGCCATCTAGTGCTGGGAAATGTATACATATATACAATGTGTTTCACTTGGCGATGAAATATTAAACTCTAGAAATCACAAATTAATGCTGCATTCCATTACTTCTGAGCCCATAAATATGTTACCTACATTTCTGCCACTAATTATGCTAATTTTCCTCCCTCACTGCCTAACGAACAGCAAAGAACCTTTAGCACACACCAGTTTTTCTCATATTTCCACAGTTTCTTCAACTCATAGTGTCCCCCATCTTTGTCTTCTTCTGTTTTGTCCTTTACTTCTCTGTAACTCACTCTATCTGCAGAACCCAAGTCGATTGATGCAGGTATCTCTATTCAGACAGAAGTGGCCTGCGCTCCTATAACAGGTACCTGTGTGTACAGTGCAACCTGAGAAACATCATGTGTTGCAGCTTTCCCTCCAGAGATACCACATCCCCTCATCATTGTGTTGGTTTTCAGTGTTTTGGCAAATGTGTGACAAACCTTTAGGATTTTGTGTTGTTATTTGATCTTTTGTTAGTGTACTTGGCAAAGAGTAATTGTGCTCGCATTTCATATTCTACCCAGTGATTATGTACTGTGAAGTGTCGCTTTGGTTTCTGTGCACCGTGGTGTCATTCCTCCCCTTCAGCTATGCAGCACTAAGACCTCTGAGTCACTCTCTTTACCTGCAGGATTCTTGCAGCAGTTCTGTCTGGAAACATTTCCTGTCACTCTCTCTCTCTCGGTTATCACATCTCAGTTATTTCTGATCCTTGTCTTAATTATTCCCTTTACAGGGATGAATGGGAAAAGTATTCTCAGTGCTATAGGCAGACACACTCCAGAGCATCCAGCTGGAGTGATGCCAGGTTCAGGTGCCACCACCTCACCATGCTCATCCCGCTCCTCCTCACAACGCTCAGGCACAGGGGGTCACACTCCTCATCGCTCGCCCAAACCCTCAGCAGGTAGCAGCTGCAATGCCCTGGCACCCTCCAAGACTGCCAACTCCCCTCGACTCTCCCCAGGTTAGTGCCCTCAAATCCAGATATGATTGGGTTTTTTCATTAATTCACATTATTATTATTTACTGTATATTATTATATATAATATATAATAATAATATAATTAACATTATATTATTTTATATTATTATTAGCATTATTTTGGTCAAGTTCACAGAGAATGTGATGCCTATCCCATTGTGTTTGAGGTGGCTATTCAGCTTGTATGAGATGCCAGGCCATTGCAGGGTCACACACAGTTCCACACTAATTCACAACTAGGCATAATTTATAGCAGCAAGTCCACATACTTGCATGTTTTGGGGAAAAGGGAGGAAACCAGAGAACACAGAGGTTTCCTATGTGGACAAAGTGGGAAAAAAGAGTATCTCGAGCTCGACCCAGCGATCCTGCTGTGAGGTCGCATTGCACAAATGTAGCCAGCAAAATGAGTCACAGTGACCCCTGTGGGGATGTTCCTGGTCCTCACAAGGAAAACTGTTAGTGTTATGTTTAAACATTGCATTAATTAGCTGCATTAATAATTATGTCAATAGGAGGTCTTTGGGAGGGCTATAAAAAAAATCATGTGCGTCATGTAAACAAAAACAAGGGATACTGTGAGTCATTTTGCTGGATTCACAAATCAGGTCATTTCCAAGAAAAAACATTTTTGCTCACCACTACGTGTACTGCAGAACCAGCTACCATATTACTATGCATTTTTGCTCAGTATTTTTTATGTTTTTATGGCTAAACCTATTTTCCTTCTTGGAAAGTGTATGTTTTTAGCTGAATTTCAAATGAACACATTTGTGCTTTCAACATGGAAGGCGGTTGCACAATATGCACACTGTTGATCCGATCAAAGTTGTGAGAACATTGTTTTAGGCAATGGTGAAATATGGAAGCCACGAATTGTGGGAAAAGGCAATTGAAATTAAATTGTTGGAAATTTCAGCATTTCTCTTCGATGTGTTGGACAATTTCTAAGAAAAGACTCATGGCTAAAATCGCACTGTAATTACACCAAGCATCAGCCACAACAACTGCAGGTTACATAAGGTCTGCCATATTAAGAACCCACAACAAAAAATAGTCTTTGTAAATTTCAAACCAAAAGGTGATTTTATTGCCTGTGCTGTTCCATTCATCTCTTATTTGCATTTGCATTCCTAGGAGGATTATCAAACTCCTAAATGGTCTTGTGTGTTTAATTCCACTAATATGGTTAATATTAATAAGAACTAAATTGTTCAATTGTAACATGATTAAATTGTTATGTTGGGTGTTTTAAAAATAAACATTAAAATGATTTTCATAATAATAAAAAGAGTTTGCTTGATTTGATATTAGAAATAAATGTAACATGAGGGATAAGAGATAAAAGCTTGTCTTTAATACATAGTCGCTGTTATGTCCCCAGAGCGAAGTCGATCAGATAAGGGCGTGTCTTTGAGGAAAAGTCCGTCCCCTCAGAAGAGTTCCACACCATCCTCGCCACAGATCGTCTTCTTGAAAGACATTGTGTGCTACCTCTCTCTGCTGGAGCGAGGGACTCCAGAGGACAAACTAGAGTGTAAGTGTGGGATTTGTGTTTAGTAACACACTTATTAGCTCCCTGGACCCAATCCTCATTATTCAGTGAAGAACCATTCAGAAAACCCTATCCCAAACCTATACTGTATTGAGTATACTCTCTATAACATATACTACCAGGCTTTGAGAAGACAAATATTTTCTACATTTTTATATTTGTCCATTAGAAAAAGGCATCTTTTTATATGCAGCTTTATTTTAGCCAGTAAGACAATCTTGAATAAAAAGGTTAGGGTTAGGGTTAGTAAATATTTTATTTACTTCTCGGAATCCATTTAGCTGTTGAAGCCAAACATAATTTAATACCAATTTCATGGCGGAAAGTGCATGTTTTTGTAAAAGAGGCAACGTCTGCTTTTCGGTTGGAATTAGATTTCATGAAATTAAATCTTTGTAGAAAGCAAAGATTTGGTGTCATTTTTGAACATGCTTAGTAACCTATGATCAAATTGTGCTTAGGTTTCAATTATTTTTGTTTCAGTTATTGTGAACTCTTATACAGTAATGTGTAGCTCAGATCGTTTGCCTTAGGACCACAATTAGATGTATCTGGTTAATATATTTGTTAGACAATAAAATTGAATTAAGCTTGAGAATGAGATCTGTGGCTGTGTGTGCTGGGCCTTTGCCAGTAAGCAGAAGGAAGGCGTGGGAGAAGGAAAGCTGTGCTTATACTCATTCATATACTCTTCTTTGTATGTAAGATCTCCTGTCCTCACATAGCACCAGCCCATGTGCTCCTTCAGAGCCTCTTTGTTATGGGGTGCCACAAGGTTCAATCTTAGGACCCCTTCTTTTTTCTCTGTATCTGCTTCCTTTGGGTTCTGTTTTGAGGAAACATGGGATCTCTTTCCACTGCTATGCTGATAACTGTCAGATTTATATTCCTTTGAAGCAAAATAGTCCTTATTCCATCCAGCCACTAGTGGAATGCTTAAATGACATCAAAGCATGGATGTTGTTAAACTTTTTGAGTTTTAATGAAAAGAAAACAGGTTAATTTGTTTGGTCCTAGTGGTATCCCTCCCTTTTTAACCTCGGTCATCTGAAGCCTTATGTAAAGAGCACTGTTACAAACTTGGGAGTGATTATGGACTGCGATTTTAAGTTTAACACACAAGTTAGTGTCGTTGTACAGAAAAATTTTTCTTCTAAGGCAGATCGCTAAGTTAAAGCCTGTTGTGACACGGGAAGATTTTGAAAAGGTGGTATATGCTTTTATTACAACTCATCTGGACTACTGTAATGCGCTTTATTTTGGGGTTAGTCAGGCTGTCCTTGCCCGTCTTTAGCTGGTCCAGAGTGCTGCTGCTCGCCTATTAACTGGGACGCAAAGGCATGAACACATTTCACCGATTTTATCTGGTCTTCATTGGCTCCCAGTGCGTTACAGAATTGATTTTAAACTCCTTCTACTAACATATAAATGTCTGAATGGCCTCGCTCCACCCTACCTCTCCGATTTGCTGCAGCGTTCCCTCTCGGTCCCTAAGGTCTGCTGATCACCTGACCTTGGTGGTCCCGAAAGCTCGGTTGAAACTCAGAGGAGACAGAGCTTTTTCAGTCATGGCTCCCAAGCTTTGGAATAAGTTGCCTTTAGATGTTCAGTTGGCTCCATCTCTTCCTGTTTTTAAATCTCGTGTTAAAACATATTTGTTCTCTTTATCTTTTACCTCAAGGTGAGCTGTGCATCTTTTATGGTTGTTGTTTTACGTGTGTTTGTATTGTTGTGTCTATGTGTTTTAGTTTTGATTATACAGCACTTTGGTGGCAACTGGGTTGTTTTAAATGTGCTTTATAAATAAAGTTGGATTGGATTGGATGTAAACTCAGATGATTCTATTACACAATTTATGTCATTTGTTTTCTTTTGTACACCACCACGACACATTTGAAATGAAGCAATCAAGATGTGATTGAAGTGTAGACTTTCAGCTTTAATTCAAGGGATTTAACCATTAAAACAATGGGTATATTCCATTAACCATTTGGGAATTACAGCCATTATTACCTAGTCCCTCCATTTTCACAGACTGAAAAGTAACTGGACAAACTAACTTAATTATAAATATAAGCAACATTTTTTATTTAATGACTCCCTGAAGTCTGAAACCCATCTACATCACCAAACGCTGAATGTCCTTTCTTGAGATACTTTGCCTGGCCTTTACTGCAACTTTGTTTAATTGCTGCTTGTTTGCTCGTTTGTGGATCCTTCAGTTTTGACTTCAGTAAGTGAAAAGCATGCTCAGTTGGGTTGACTGACTCGTTCCTTTGATTTAAGAAGCTCTTGGGTTGCTTTTGCAGTATGTTTTGAGTCATTATCCATCCACACTATGAAGATCTTTTATCAATTTTGCAGCATTTGACTGAATCTGGTCAGAAAGTATAGCTCTATATACTTCAGACTTCATCCTGTTACTTCTATCAGCAGTCACATCATCAATAAACACCAGTGATCCAGTTCCACTGGCAGCCATTCTTTCCCATGTCCAAAAGGTTTTTTACAGATGATGTGGTATTCTTTCCGATAAGCATTTCTTCTTCTTATTCTGATATAATTTAATCATGGTTCCAGCTGTCTAATAAATCTTGTTCCAGAATTTTGACAAAGATAGGCATACCTCCTTGAGAGTTTTCTTGACTTGGTGAAGGGATTTTTCTTCACCAAGGAAAGAATTCTCTGATCATCCACTGTACTTGTCTTCTGTGCTCTTCCAGGCATTTTGGTTTTGCTCAGCTCACCAGAACATTCCATCTTCTTAAGAATGTACCAAATTGTTAATTTGGCCATTCATAAAGTTTCTGCTATCTCTCTGACAGGTCTGCTTTGTTTTTTCAGCCTAATGATAGCCTCCTTCACTTTCATCAACACTTTGGACCCATGAAGAGCTGCCAATTTCAACACTTGGAATAAACTCCAGACGTTTTATCTCCTTAAGTTGGTATGAAATAACAAGGGAACAGGCCATAACTGGCCATAAAACTGCCTAGTCAATTGTACTTATGAGGTTGTGAAAATGGAGGGACTATATAAAAGATATTGATATAGTTTATAATTTGATTATTTCGTTAAATGCCTTGAATTAGAGCTGAAAGTCTGCACTTCAATTTTGATTGCTTCACTTGAACCCTTTGTGATGCTGTACAATTTCTAAAACGGTGTTCAAATACTTATGGACCTTACTGGAAATCTTCCCACATTTTATGTATTTAAAAATACATGAAATAATGATCTTGCGCTGGCCACAGGAAGCACCTGCCTTTACCACAGGTGGTTTGTGTGTTCATGAAGTCCCTAACATTTACAGGATGGGCTTTCTTTTCTTTCTTTTCTCTTATTTGTCTTGCTCTCCAGTCATGTTCCGGTTATATGACACAGATGGCAATGGCCTGCTGGATAGCTCAGTAAGTCTGCTATAGTTCTTCATTTCTGGGTTATATATAAACTGCAGGGTTTTTTTTTTTTTTTTGTTCTATTCAATAGCTGTAGTCTAACTATTGTATTCATGTATTCCTGTATGCTGTATCAACAGAGACCTCCTTTTTTAACATTAGACAGCAGATTCGTATGTTTTCAGTAGATATTTAAAGGAAGGCTAACAGAAAAAGTCTTTCATAGAAAACTGGGATCATTGAGAAATGGAGTGGTTCTAGTCTGCATAGTGCATTTGTTATCATTAAATATTAAACTCAGTATAATTCTAGCATAAATATCCACTCAGGAGCTGGACCGGATCATCAATCAGATGGTCCATGTGGCAGAATATCTGGAATGGGACTCAACAGAGCTAAAGCCGGTAGGTTTTCTATAATTGAAGTTCATATGTTCAAGTTCATACTTGTAGTCTACTGCAAAAGTAACTGCAAATGTCTGTGTATGATATCTGGCTAAGTTATGACAAATGTTAAAAAGTGCATTAAAGTTAGAGCAATTTAAATGACACAAAAGAGGTTGGATGCGATATACAATTCAATAGAAGATATTTGTTTCATCAAAATTGTTGCATACAGTATTTGATTATCGTCCTCTAAGGAGTATGCAAACTTTTGCACTTGGCTATAAACTGTTGTTGTACAATACAGACCAATTTTGATTATAAGGAAAAGTTGGAATGTCCTGGCAGTACTGGTAATGGTCATTCAGAAAAATAAAAAATATCTCAGTTTATTACAGAAGCATCATATGTTTAGTAAATTAGTTTTTTCTGATAAGATACCCAGTCCAGCAGGTGAAGTGGTTAAAATAAATATAAATAATGATTTTTGGTAGGGTGCATATGACATTCAAGTGTGTGTAACCATCGTTTTGGACAATACATGACAGCACTGTACACTTTATAGCATATGATGCATGTTGTGATGTATATTTATGTGTTTCTGTTGCAGATCTTGAAGGAGATGATGGAGGAGATTGACTACGACCATGATGGAACAGTTACACTAGAAGAGTGGATCAGAGGTGGAATGACCACTATCCCTTTGCTGGTACTGCTGGGCATGGAGACGGTGCGTCAGAGCTCCTCTGTATGCATATGCGTGTACTTCCAGCTGTACTGAAGGCTGAGAACTGGACTTTATTGCATGCGTGGTAGTTGAGAGTGATTCTTTCCCTTCTCCTCTCACATGCAGTGTTTCAAACATCTGTTCTCAGAATGTACAAGAAGATGGGCAGCATGTATGGAGACTGAAGCACTTCAACAAGCCAGCATACTGTAACTACTGTCACACTATGCTGTTAGGAGTGCGCAAACAAGGCCTTTGCTGCTCACGTAAGCACCTGATTTGTATGCTGAGATACTGTGATGATGTGATGGGTTTATAAAGGAAAAACAATAAATGACATCCTGGAGCAGGAATATAAATGATAATAATAATAATTGAATGATTTATGGACTTGCTTCAAGGTATCCATCATAAAAGAGCTTTGTCTTACCATTTAATTTGCCTGACAGCTATAAATATAACTGCATATAAGCATCATTTGAATTATTTGTGGAGATCTCTCTCCAGCCCTGCCTCTAAGCTTAATGAGTAACTTCCCCAATTCACTCTTCTTTGGCAGTATGCAAGTACACAGTCCATGAGCGCTGTGTGTCCAAAGACATTGCTGCTTGCATTAGCACCTATGCCAAGTCCCGCAGACACACCAATGTGAGTAAACAAGACACAATATACACCAATATGCTTTTTTTTTTTTAGTTATGTTTTTGGCCTTTATTTTTGTATAGGAGAGTAGAGATTATGACAGGAAGTGAGTGGGAGAGAGAGAGAGAGGGATGTATCGGGAAATGACCGCAGGTCGGAATCGAACCCGGGTCCCCAGATTTGTAGCTTGGTGCCCCAGCCCACTGCGCCACGGCCGGGGCCACCAATATGCTTTTACAGTGTGGCACATGCGTATTAGTGCCCACATACGAATAACATAAGCCCACATTTCATTAACTGTTGTTTTAGAAAGGCATTCCATGGTGTTTTTAAATATCTAAAAGACTTTCAAATTACCTGAGCCAGTATTTTATTCACAACAGAACATAGATAACATACCAAATGTTTAAACTGGAAATTATACACCTTTATCCACTAAATGAGAACATTTCAAATTTGATGCCTGCTACAGATCCCAAAAAAGTGGCACAGGGGCAACAAATGTCTGAAAAAGCAAGAAAGTTTAAAAGATTCAGCTGGTAGAACATCGAGCAACTAATTAAGTTAATTGATATCAGGTGTGTAACATGATTAGCTATAAAAGGGATGTTTTAGAGTGGCAGAGTCTGTCCAATCGATTGTGGAATACTTTAAAACAATGTTCCTCAATGTCATTTGCAAGACTTTGCAAATCTCATCATCTGCAGTACATAACATCATCAAAAGATTCAGAGAAACTGGAGATATCTCTGTGCGTAAGGGACAAGGCCGAAGACCTTTATTGGA
>JAQLOM010000034.1:12963677-12975399 GCA_030068315.1 Chrysichthys thysi
ACACACACACACACACACACACACACACACACACACACACACACACACACACACACACACACACACACACAGAATCTGTACCCACCGAACCAAAACAAATTCAAAGGTCAAGATATAGGAAAAGCACCGAAGACAGCAAAACACTGATAAAACAGTAAAACCTATACTTATACTACCTCTGCACAAAGTACATGCACGTTCAGACATATGTACAGTACATTACATATGTTGTGCAAAGAATGAACATGTATAACTTTCATTGAAGGGTAGCTAGGAAAAAGCCCCTTCTCTCTCAAAAGATTATGGCACTAGGACTTTGGTTTGCAAAAGTGCATCTTAACTAACCACAAACGTTTTGGATCAGTATCATTTATCATATCACACACACACACACACACACACACACACACACACACACACACACACACACACACACACTGTCCAGAACATACATTATGGGCCAAAGCTAAAACTTTGCCAGGTACCTATTTACACCCTCCCCTACACATTTTAATGCTTTACCCTTGAGGAGACGTGGATTTTTGTCCCCATAATGTTTTTGGTCCCCATAAGATTGGTGTGTAAACAGCATGATGTCCCCATAAAGATATAATTACAAACACACACACACACACACACACACACACACACACACACACACACACACACACACACACACACAAAATGACATGTATGCCTTGAAAAAATTTTTTGCAGTGCACTGTGTTCATGTATAGAGTACACATTTTACTTACTACACCTTGTTAACTAAAGCTAAAGTGAACTTTGTCTGTATTGCCTCACCACACAGGTGGTTACATCCAGATGATCAGTGACAAAATCACTTCACCGCCATTTTTCTATAGAGAGAACGTAGATCTGCTTTGGGGTTTTACGCTTTGCAGCTGTAATTATGGTTTAATCAAGCACGAACCTGCCTCCGTTCGCTGCTTACCTTTTAACGCTCAACCACTGAAACAAACCACTTTATTGGCAAGAAGCATCTTAGTTTGTACAGGCGTGGAGAAAAACCTGCAGGCAGCCACACACCTGCTTGCAGATGGTGTGCCTTTCTCCAACTACTGTGATTCCTATTATATAGCACGCATAAACAGCAATTTCAAAATATTCCAAAATATAGATTCATCCTTAGTAATAACAGGTAGTGTGTGTGCTAAGATCAATAGAAATAAGTTTTAGCCTATCATATTTTAAACTGGAACACACAAAACTTTGCATATGATCAGTCTCAGCGAGTTTAGGTAAGGAAGCATTAAAAAGAATTTTGTGTACATGCGTATGTCTCTACGCAGTAAAAATATACAAATATGTATAGTGTGGTATGTTTGTCTATTTCATGGAGGGATTCGTTTGAATTTTTAGTGTGATGGCATCATCCTGGACCTCAGTAGCACATCTCTGGAAGGGATTGCTGTGCTCAATATTCCCAGCATGCATGGCGGCTCCAACTTGTGGGGAGAGACCAAGAAGCGCCGTAACTACAACCGCATGAGTAAGAAACTACCTGAAAGGATGTGTGTCAGCACCATCACTGATGCCAAGGAACTTAAATTCTGTGTGCAAGGTAAGTCTGAGTCTGGGACCATATCAATCTCGGCTACATTTTATATGAGAGAATTTATATTTATATAAGAGTAGCCGTAGTCCACTTACTCCCTTAAAACTATCAATTTTCACTGTTGGGGTACGTTTGAGGTAATTTGCCTGAAGTGGTTTGAGTGAAATCAGATTTCCAGCCATTTCCATTCGAGTATAAAACTGGCGGCTGTCTCTGCGGAGCAGCTGGCAATTCGGAGCTGCTTAATGTGCATTATCACTAGCAGCAGCTCTGACTCACCAATAGCTCTTTCACGGCTTTCATGAGTGAGGCTACCACTCCACCTCTCTCCAGTCTCGCTGTGTTTTGGGACTTTCCTTCATTAGTGTTGCAAGCTAAATGATTAGCAGGGTTAATCGGCATTTAGGGATCTGGGTCAGATGCACCACTTTATAGCCTCTCACAATGTCACATTTGATGCTGGTTTTCAGCACGCTGAGAACCCTCCAAGAAGAATTTTACAGCACACACCTTTGGGACGCTTCCCCTGGTGCACAACGTCACTATTCACTGCTCAGAGCTGGGAAGAACAAACTGTGCCGTATTAGCAGTGCCCAAGGTCAGAGCAGGAACAGCTGTTGTATGTCATCAGCAGTTAACTTCAAACACCCTGAATCTTTGGCACTAGAGAAATTTGGGTCAGATTTATGTATCAAACATAGATTTTTTTTTTTCATTTTTAATCTCTATCTCATACTAAATCACTTCCTACTGTATTATTACATATGCTTGTGCATATGATCTTTACATATGCTTCATCTGAGTATCCTTCTGTGGCACATGGGGCGATAAAAATCTTTCTTTGGAGTGTTATTTGTTATCGAGGAGATGACAGCTGTGACCGGTGTGAAATATATCATAATGTCATATTCCCATTTATGTTTTGGAAGAAACTGACACCTCGGCCTTTTTTATTTGCCTTCTCACCCTTAATAACATCTCTTTGATTTATCACTATCCTATTTATACATCTCTCTCTCTCTCTTTTTCTCTCGCACGTTATCTTGCGTTCTCATCCTGACTCCATTCCTGTCTTTCTTATTGTGCAGGGCCTGGGGGTCTCCATAGTAACAGGACTGATGGGAGTCACTAATGTACAAAGAAATCGAGGGGAGGTGTGGTTGGATGGAGGGATTGGTGGGAGGATGGCGTTGGTGCTGTTACCAGTAACATGACTCATATCTGTAGTCTGCCCTAGAGGCAGTAATACTCAACCCAGCATATAATACAGCATGTTCCAGGATGGAGAGTAGCTCTGTGCTCACATCACTTTCGTCCACTTTCACTGAATCATACTTTAAGTCTATCATTAATGCTGGGCTACAGGAAAGCTGTGTTGACTTCCTGCTGTCCGGTGTAGTAGGAGAATGCTGTCAGGACTGGAGTTCCCCAGGTGGCTTTGCTATTGACGAATGTATAGGTAGATAAAGTCATCTGACTGCTTCAACCAATGTTTTTGAAGCAAAGGAACTTTAAAACCTAAGTTACTACATGACGTAACTAATACACAACCACACAATTGATTTAACATCAGTTGAACCGTCACAATTGAATCAGCTATTCAGGCAACCACACCTAGACTGGAAAAGACAGGTGAAATTTTTTTATTGTTCAAATTATTAGATTAAATCTAGCATCTGTGTTTGATTGCAATGTATATCATGAAACTGCAATATGCCTCAGTTTTGTTATATGCATAGTGATAGAAGGATGTGTACTCAGAGACTCAGGTGCCCCTTGAGAGATGAGATAATGCATTGAAGTTGCTATTCTGCCCTTGATATAGTTAGGAATTTTAACTTTTCCTTAAAACAGCTCTTAAATTGGCATGAATTGTCTTTAATTACATTGAGTGGCTGCACTGAGTTTTTTTTTGCCGTAATAATCTGAAAAATACTCGTTTCTTTATAAAATCCTATATTTTGATCGTTTGAATAAAATGGGATTAATGCAGCAGTCAGGTGACAGGCGTTCCTCTAACTGGTCTTTTATCGAACTCACCATTTCACCTCACCTCTCTTTGTGACAGGGTCAAACAGGAGCAGTGACACTAATCGCTTGGCCTGCTTCCCATACCCTTTCTCTCTCTCTCTCTCTCTTTCTCTCTCTCTCTCTCTCTCTCTTTCTCTCTCTCTCTCTCGCTCTCTCTGTCTCAATTCAATTCAAAGAGCTTTTTTGGCATGACTGAGCATTTACAGTATTGCCAAAGCATTGAAATGAAACTATAAAATTTTTAACAATAAAATAAAAATGAAAGGGCAATAATAATAATAATAATAATAATAATAATAATAATAATAATAATAATAATAATAAAGACAGAATATAGCAGCAAAGTGAAATGAAATATACACAAAGTGAAATATACTGGAAAATAAAATGTAATTAAAATAGATAGATAAATAAAATAAAATAGAGAATAAGTTATATCAGGGAACAAGCAGGGCTCTCTCTCTCTCTCTCTCTTTAAGGAAACATTGAGACTTAGTTGAAGAGTCTCTTATACCAGTGATCATCACCAGGCATTCAACAGTCATTCACATTCAACAGACCAATGGCATCCTCAAGAGTGTCTCTCATCCTTCTGGAGTTTATATTGATTGAGGATGCTTTTGACCTGAAAAGGCTGTTTCCCATGATCTGTTTTTTTCCACAGTTGTGTTTGTGGGCCCACTTTGTGAGAGAAGCTTTGTTTGTGAATGGCATGGGAAACAGAGGTTGAGAGACTGACAAGCGCTTGGGTAAGCAGGGAGCACGTGAACAGTGTGTTAGCACAGAGTGCAAAAGAAGAGAGCGTGTGAATAAGGAGCCTTAGCTTTAAATAATTAAGTGAGATGGGACACATTTACGTAGGTAGCACAAGCACATATTATGCCTCAAGTGGCCTCACACAAAATGCAAGGGAAGAAATTGGGTGTCAATACTAATACTTGTCACAGTAATCTTTACTTTTTTTTTTGTTTGTTTTTTTGCTGTTTTGGTAGTTTTGCTTTCTTTTTTTCTTTCCTTTTGGCAAATTAAGTTATAGGAAAGCCTAAAGAGAAAGAATATTTAAAAGGACACGTGTGTTTGTATGACTTGTGAATTGCCCTTAACTTGTAAATTCATAGGATGTACATAGGAGGCAAAAGAAGAGAGATCAGATGACCTTGGAAAGAATGGACTAGAAGAATGAAATCAGGATGCTATTGCAGAAAAATAGCACTTACATGATGATAGTGCTCACAGGGCTACATAATCCCATGTTGTATATTATGTTGTTAGGTTATATTATATATTCACTAAAATTAGTATCATTTTACAAATTACATTTTCTTTGACCCTAAATTAGAGTTTAGTTTCAATGGTTGGTGTGTCAGCTTGTTATCATTATGTGTCTCTGGTGTACCTGAAATATACTAAGCTACGCAGTCAGATGGTATGTCATCTATGTAGGTGTCATGTGGCTCTATAAACTCTTCCCTAAAGTAAAATGCTGCCAATTTTAACATATTAGCATATATTAACATCTCCTTCAGATCTCTCTCTCTCTCTCTCTCTCTCTCTCTCTTCCTCTCTGCTCTCTAAACATGTGCGATGGTGAAATAGAGGCAGCTCTTGCACTCTATCCTCGCGCCAAGCTATGGGCCACCCCCGCACCTCCACTACGACTCCACCACGGCCAGTTCCTCCTGACCATCTGCCACTGCTCTAAGCAGCCCAAGAAACTGAGAGTAGAGCTCAGGGACAAGGAGCTCGGAAACACAAAATGAATACATGTCCACTTGTTCGGCTGCATAACAGGGACTCCTCACACACTGGGTGAAGGCTGACATTTTGGCTACACTGGAGAAAAGTACATGGTTTTATAAAAGCTCTCATTTAAAAAAAACACACACATCCAAAATTTCGGTAATTGTCACAAATTACTGGCTTGTAGTTATTTTTAAATGTTTTACTGTCACTTTTTACGATTGAATCACACCCCTTTTTATTGCTAATGTTTTGGGAGCCGTGGCATATTTCAATGTACAGAACGAAATACCTGACACTTTTCTTCTTTTAAGAGGACCACATTTGCAAACAGATGCTTTTCAGAGCCGAACTAAATTTGCCTACCAATTCCAGTGCATTTTGGAGCCGTTGCTGTGAAGTTAGGTGTGTCTCTGTTCTGCGTCTGAGCTATTGTTTTCAGCCTGTCTGTGTCTTTTGGCATGGCCCCAGAATAAGCACTTAGGCTGTTGGCAGAGCCGATTTAAGAGCTGATTTGAGATTCGTCACAGTGATCTAATTTGATGTTGGTTAATCTGGTTCGAGCCTGCTGCAAAAAAAAAAGCCAATTCAGTATGGCTAGGATCTGCCATGCTCACCAGAATACATTCTGCGGGGTTATGTAAGAAGCTTTCTGAGTTATTCTTAGCTCTGCCTTTCTGTAATGAACAGCCTGGTATAAAAAAAAAAAAAAACCCAGATGAGGCTGTGAAAATTTATGATGTGAAGAATATACAAGGAAAAATCATTTTCAAAGTTGATTTTACTGATACCTCAGTAAAATAATACTGATTACTAATATCTGAATGTAGAAACGCTTATGCTTCGTACTGAGCTTGGGCACTCAAACGAAATAGGAATCCATTTTCGTATTTGTGGTACTTGTAGTTTTATTAGTGTTTCTGAAAAATAAAAAAACCTTATCAGTTTTGCATGTACATACAGATTGTGCCATCAGGCTTTGTATTGGTGTGCATTTGCTGTCAGACTAGCAGTCTTTGGGGGGAGGGCCACAAGGTCAAATCTCCCCAATCAAGGACAGTCTAGTGGTGCGATTTCAAAATTTTCTGTGCAGAAGTAAATCTTTGAACCTTTGAAATCTTTGAAGTAAAATTTTTGAACTTTTGCTGTTGGTTTTGCACAGTAATTCAGGAATAAAACTCACTGTCTACGCTGCAAACAAAAAAAAAAAAAGCAAAAAAAAAATCCTGCACTCTTAAATTCCATCCATCCATCCATCCATCCATCCATGTGTTTCGAGAGCACCTATCCATTAAGTGTCACAGGACTCTTGTGTCAACTCAATGTGTGAATGAAAAACATAGCTTTTTTTTCTGTCCTCTCAGTTTTACATGGTTTGTATCATACAGTGTTTAGTATATGTTAACATGAGGGAGAAAAAATATAAAACCGACTAGCGCTTCATGTGTTAAAGTATAACTCGGGAATATTACTGACTGCCATTAACTTCCCCCTAACAGTCGCCTAACATCTGTGTTATTGCTTTTAAATCTTTGCATGAGTCAAGTTTAGATGAAAGTCATGCACGAGTCACGCTTTAAAAAAATTACCAAGTGCCTTTGTTAAATGTAATACAGTTGGTGTGTTAAACGTGTGTTAATGATCTGTTAACCGAGTTACAGTAAACAGATAGATGGGGGTTTTTTTAACACAGCAACTGCTTACATTTTTATTACTCTCTTCCATATGCTGTAAATTGTTTATATGTTTATACCTGTAACAATCTCTTTTTGTATCATACTGTCTGGGCTGCTCTGGTTATTATATAAATGAAAGCAGGAGTAGGCGTATGCAGCTTGTTCTTGGCTCGGTTTAACAGTTGGTAATGTTCACCCAAAGGACTTGCTGTGTTACTTGTGCCATGATATTTGCTTCTTTTTTTTTTGCTTCAAACATTTAATGACTCACTATCTTGCTTAACTTAATATTTCAATATTTAAACCTACTGTCTTTAGTTCACAGAGCTAATAAAAAACAGACTTATACCAAGTGATTCCTGTGAAGTTGTAGTGAAGTTTTATGGCTACATGCAACTCTTGGAAAAAATGAGACCACTTCAGGTTTTTCTTAAATCAGCATCTCTATATATGGCAGCCATTTCATTCTGGGGTATATGGTGGAATTTCAAGACAAGCACACCTCGTCTACTTAATGAGGTACTGAATAGGTGGTCACCTGAACCAAATCTTATTTAATGAACAAAAAAATAAAAACCAATGCTGTGGTCATCACAGTCTTCTTGCAATAGGATCAGATTGGATGGCAAAAACAGGGCTAGTAATACATTTAATTTAATTGGAATACAAAAATATCTGGTCATCGTGCCAAAAGAAAAAGAAAAGAAAAATTTTGAGTGAGAAAAAGAAGAGTCAGGTTGCTTCCATCCTCATAATTACAAAGTTGGCAGTTTATAAGAACAAGGTCAAGAAGCAGACATTGGTGACAACAAAGTTACAGAATGGCAGAGGGTGAAAACGACTCTCCACTGACCGGGATGATCATCAACTCCTTCAAATGTCCCTCAACAACCATATGACGACATCAAGCGACCTACAAAAAGAACAACAAATGGTAGCTGGGCTCATGTGCACCGCAAGGACGGGTTGAAGTCATGCAAAGATAGAAAAAAGCCCTACATCAATGAGAAGTAAAGAAGAGCCAGACTAAGGTTTGGTAAAGGCCATGAGGATTGGACTGTAGAGGACTGAAGTAAGGTCATCTTCTCTGATGAGTCCAATTTTCAGCTTTTCCCATCACCTTGTTCTCTAATGGTTAGCTGAAGATTTAGCAGTGGACCAGTGATGATCTGGAGGAGCTTCAGCAATGCTGGAATGGGGCAGATTTTTGTTTGTGAAGGATGTACCAAGGTTATCCTGGAAGAAAACTTGCTTCATTCTGCTCTGACAATGTTCCCTAACTATGAGGATTGGGATTTCCAGCAAGACAATGCTCCATGCCACACAGCCAGGTCAAATCAAGGTGTGGATAGAGGACAACAACATCAAGACCCTGTTATGACCATCCCAATGTCCAGATCAGAACTCCACTGAAAACCTTTTGAATGTGATCGAGAGGAAGATGGATGGTCACAAGCCATCATCAAGTCCACTCCTGTATCAAGTTTTGCATAAAGTTACCCAAGAGGCCAAGATACATGAAAGCTGTGATGAAATGTCAGGTTTATTCCACCAATTATTGATTTCTGAACTCTTCCCTTTTAATTTAATTTAATTTAATGCAACCCTTATGGGTTTTTTTTTATATTAGATGTATTAATGATCTTTGGATACTTCAGGTCTCAGCCATAATCTTAGTCATGGGTTTGATTCCCTTAATCACTGAACAATTCCTGAGATCTATAGTCGGTATAGCATTAGCTTGCTTATTTTCTAAAACTCTGTAAGTAGTTGATATGTAGGGACAAAATTGATCTGTTACAAATATTTAGATTTTAGTCTATGTACTACCTAGCGAAATCCCACACAGCATCAAAAATGGCCCAGATTTTGCTTGGTAAGCATGGGCTGTCCCTGTTCTGACCATCCTGCATAGCTGAAACTTGCATCACTGACCTTGTGTAAACCATCATGCTGTAACGTCATCCAAAATCAGCCAGAAACAGTCTGTCCTTTTAGAAAAACATATCTGTCTTATGTCAGGTGACAGTGTGCAATTATTATTAGCGTTTGTCATCTGGCACAGAGTATAGGGTTGCATGCCAGCTGCATGTCTGTCGGTCTCCCATTTAGATTGCAGAATGCATTGTTTTTGTGGCGTAATGACACGGCAGGGCTTTGAATGATAGAGATTACTTGTCTAGAATTGGCAATCTTGCCCAACAGTGGTTTAGATGTTTGAGAAACCTGACCATACTGAAGGGCGTGTGGCATGTGCATGGTTGTGTTGTCTGTTAATCGGCTGAATGGACGCTGAGCAGTGAGAGTACCCACCGATTATCAGGGAATGTAGGTCAGGTTTTACATGGGGGGGTGCATGTCTTACTAGTTGGTTGCCCCAACCAGACTTTGCAGCCAGTTATTACTGTATTATGATCAGAATCAGAAAACTTTAATGATCCTGGAGGAAATCGCTTATGAGTCTCACTTGCTACATGTATGTGACTGTAGTACATCTGTGCTTTACCGCTTTACCTGCCCTTTATCTGGATTAAAAAACACCCACTGAGCGAGCATTCCTAAGGGTCTCTGGAAAGCTATTCCAGAGGTTATAGGCAATGTAGAAAAAACATCTTCCACCAGCTGAACTGCAAGTGATCCAAGTAGTGATAAAAGTAGGCCTGCCCAGCTGAGTGAGGTGCTCAGGGTGGGCTATCCTGTTTCAGGAGATCAGCGAGATAAACCTAAACCACTGAGAGCTTTAAACATCATATGCAAGACTTCATAGTCAGCATGGACCTTAACAGCCAGTCAGTGTACTTTGTGCTCGGATTTTCTTCTTCTTTTTTTTTTTTTTTTTTTTTGCATAAGGACACTGCATTCTGAAAATATTGATGCTTCCTTAAAGAAGCCAAACAAGAACATATTACCATAATCCAATCTAGATATTAAGAAAGTATGAATTATGTCTTATCTTACATACGTTTCTCAGATGATAATATGCAGTCGCATTTGCAGACGTGTTACCTTTATGGGAATTGAATGATAAACCAGCATCTAGAATTAAACCAACATCTTTAGCTGTAGCTTTTGGTTTCACAGAATAGCCAGAGAGATTTAGGGTGAAATCAGCAACCTTACTGCAGAATACATATAATACTGCATAATTCAACATAAATGTTTTCGAAAAGGAGGCTTCTATTCACCAAGTATTCCCTTTAGCATAGTTTTCACCCTACATCTAAACTAATCAATATAATTGTGTATCTCATTGTACAAACATCAACATTATGTTTGAGACACCATACTGCACTTCTTAAGCTCCAGAGTAGCTCCATTTATGCTAAAGAAATTATAACTGTCTCTTTCAGGTTAGATTTAAACCCAAACTAGTACCAAACCTAAAACTAGTGTTTTAAAGTGATGATCAACGGTATCAAATGATGCACTCAAATCGAACTGTAACAAAGGAAAAACAGCAAGCAGTTGGTCACTGAGCACTTTAGCCAGCGCTAAATCTGTACTGTGTGTTTGAAATAAGTGCCCGATTTTCACAGAGGTACTTTATAAGTCATTCTTTCCTGCCCAAGAACCTTGCTCTCTCTACACAGACACTGCGTCATTACCGTGGCGTGATGCTTGCCTGACCCTGTGTGCGCAGTGCATGCCTAGATGAGCAAGACAGAGAGTTAATGAGTGTGTGTAAAGTGATTAAACATTGTCCTACAAGCAAGTGCTAAAGCTTATCCTTGTCTAGTGTTGAACGATTGATCTTATTACTTCTGCTACGTCTATCTGTCTATATTTAGCTCAGTCATTTCTAACTTTATAATACCTTTTTACATATTATAATAGTCTTACACAGAACTCAGTAGTTACCCTGTCTTTATCTGTTTCTCTGGATAGATCTGAGTGACCAGCTGCTTGAGGTGGTGGGCTTAGAAGGGGCCATAGAGATGGGCCAGATTTACACAGGCCTGAAGAGTGCTGGTCGACGCCTCGCCCAGTGTGCCAGTGTCACCATCAGGTTAGTGTCTGACGAACACTCTGACTACACTGTCACCTTCTTTCCATTTCATATGCATATACTCTCTTACCCTTCACCGTTCATTTGCCTCTCTGTGTGCTCACACGCCCAGACAGAAGTGGCCCTTGCTCTCCCTCACAGCCATGATGACACAACAGCAGGTCTCTTTCTGCTGAGCACTTCAGCCAGTAACTTTAACCTTTAACCCTGCACCACTCTACTCAGTCAAGCAGTTTCTGCATTCCCAGCAGCCAGGCCTGATGAATAATAATGTTGGCACAAACACGGTGATAATGTCTGAGCATGCACTGCATGTTTATGCTGGTTTATGTTAATTTGCCAGAGGAGAGTTTCAGTAGACAGATCTTTCTATTTGCCTTTGCAAACACTGAAACACTGAAAATGAACAAATTTCACAGCTAGAAAAAGTTTGTGAACTGTTTTCTCCCTTTCACCTGTTGTCTTAGTAATATTTTTTAATTAAAAAAAAAAATACATAAATGGGCTATTGATTGTCCATCTTCTCCCATGCAGCATTGCATTTATATTCAATGGACCAGCTGAAAAGGCTAAACTAACTTTGTTGAACAGTGTGTATATATGGGGCAGGGGTGCTGAATCGTGTGTGTGTGTGTGTGTGTGTGTGTGTGTGTGTGTGTGTGTGTGTGTGTGTGTGTGTGTGTGTGTGTG
>JAQLOM010000034.1:12979642-13000462 GCA_030068315.1 Chrysichthys thysi
TGCTACACCATGGTAAACATGCCCCTGTCCCAACTATTTTGAGACCTGTAGCAAGCATCAAATTTGAAATGAGCTCAATTTGTGCATAAAATTGTAAAATTTCTCAGTTTAAACATTTATCCATGTTCTGTTGTGTATAAAATATTGGTTCATGTGATTTTGAAAGTCTTTTAGTTTTCATTTAGTTTCTTCGGGTTGTAGATAAGCACTGTATGATAGTCAGATATACTGGCGCTGTGTAGAACTGTGCGCCAAGAAGTTAAATTACTTAAGCTTCTCCATTTTAGATCCATTTTAGAAACTTTTTTTTAGTCTGAGATGATTTTAACTGAGATGATTTAACTTTGACATTTTTAAGGTAATTTTAAATCAGCACTGATTGTACAGCTGATGTTCTCAAAACACAGTTCTCCAAACAGGCAGACTGCACTGCCTCTGGTTCCCTTTAATACACACCAAATCAATCATACAGTATCAAGGGCCTACAAAGTGCACATCTGTCTAGATAGCCACAGGATATGACTTTGGTATTTTTAAACAGCAAAGCTCAAGTCATTCCATTTACAAGTAATAGTGAATTTCACTAGAACTCCATTGTCTCCTGTGGTTATCAGACAGTTGTCTTTCATGGTCCTCTGGTGCTTAAAGAATGTTGGTTTGGTTACGAGTGCATGTTTACAATTTCTTTTCATTTTACAATTTAGAATGATGTTTGTTGTATAGATATTTTGTCTAACGTGACACCACTGCATGCCTACTGAAGCAAAGAAGACAACGATGTCTGCTCGTAGAGAGACCATGTTGATTGTCACAAGAGTCTGCCACCTTTTCATGATTATATTCTCAGACCTTTTCTACTTTTGCTTAATGCTTGTATCCTACTGTCTGTATTCATTGTGTTTTCCCATAATATGTTTGAAACATGTCCATGGTAAAAAAAAAAAAAAAAAAAAAAAAAGCACCAATATGGCTGTTCTTTGTTAGGTTCTCTGTAGAGAAATGGCTGGCACTCAGATAATGTGTCAAAAGGGAGCAGATGCCACATTTCTTTCCCACAAGCATCCTCATAACTGATACAAACAGTCATACTAGTCATGCTCTTCAATATTTATTCTAATATCCAATAAATAACTGGTCATCTTAAACAGGAAACACAACATAGCCTTTTGCCGGGAGTAGAACACATTCAATACAAACTGAAAATTCGGCCAAAAGTCATCGAAATTTAGTGCTGTGTTGCAAGTTTAGTTACCCATTGCCATTACTTGTATCATTCTGGCCTTCCCTCTTATTAAGAGATAACTCGCTATGTGGCTTGACATCACATATGTCTTTATTTGTCATTAATATTCCACATGCACATTTACTCTAGCTTGTCTTAGTTATCAGTGTTTGTTTAATATTATTATGATCCTACATCCGTTCTTACATGTAACACTGTGATATAATTGAAAGGAATGCTACTTTTTGTCCGAACCTCATATACAGTATTAGGAGCCGAATATTCTGATGAAACCCAATCTCAGAACAACACATCTTCTTTTAACAGCAACAAGTATGCTATTAAAATGCCTAGTATCCTTTCTGCATTGTCCCTTTACTCTGGTTCTAACCTTGCTTTTAGGTCTGATGAGGCCAAATGCACACATATTCTTAATTCTGACAGATAAACTGTATTAAATGACACAAATGCAGTACAGCCAGTATTATGCCTCAGTGTGATTGTCCTACATGTCTGTATAAACCCATGTCCTTTGACTTGGTGAGCTTGCTGGAACTCTGTCTGTGTCGTAGAGAAGGGTCAAGGGCACTGTTCAAACCCTGAGCCGTGAACTGAGATGTGATTCAAGAGAAAAGATTGATTACTTCTTCTCCTGACCCTTTTATCGCCTTTCCACTCTAGCACTCATTCTTTCTAGGCATCCATGTTGATGGACAAAAGATTTATTGAATTAAAGGGCAGCTTGTGAACTGACTTTGGTGTTGTTGATTGGAAAAGAGCTGCAGAAATGCACTTATCCAATAATGGCACTCAGTTACTGGCTTTATCCTCCATTTAACCTGATTGAATTTCAATTTAATCAAAGTCACAGCTTTTATGCTAATGATGTGAATCCCTCTTGGGGAATACTGTTTAGTTCAGTTAGTGTTCTACTAAGAGGACAGAAAGTATCTCCAATATTGTCTCATGCTAACCTCACTATGCCTGTTAGCTGATTTGTTTCATATTGCATTGCAATTAGACAAAATACCATGTATACAGATTATCTCCATGGTCATATGTCAGATATTCTCCATGGTCATATGTCAAGAGCAAACGAGTACATTCTCTAGTTCAGAACCTCCATCTTACTCTGTAGTGCAGAGTACACACTCATACATTTTATACTCACCCTCAAGCTGATATGAAGGTGATCTTAATTTTTAATATATAAGGTGATGTATGTTCATCTTAATTATTACAGATATTTAATAGAAAACATAGGGCAAGGACAGAGCAAATGCAGCATGTAAAAGAAAAGTCTAACAGATCTCAAACTGGTCTGTTCTCAGGAAAAAATAAACCAAATACCATAAACCATTTGCTTACATGATGAAACAGTTGGCAAAGTTGTTTTCATTGTGTGCACTTTGCTGTATATGCTGATTATACAAGAAGAAGCTCAGCCCTGGGGTGAGGGCTGGGCATCTTGGGCATGCACAGATAATGGGACAGGAATTATCTCTGTATAAGCTATTAATAGTTTGCAAGTCACATCTCGTCTTGACTTTGGAGACTACCAACAGCCTGGAGCTGCTAGCTCCCCTCATTCCACTTTCACCAACCATCCGTATCTGACACATTTCACATCAAGGTTACAGATATATAACTCAACTATGCTTAACATGGATCATTTTGGTGGACTTACATATTCAAATAGTACTGTGACACTATAATAGCTTTTGCACTTTATAGCACAATTGTGATGACTGAGCAGATGTGCTGCAATATGAACAATGCTTCCTTTGACTTTAGATAAATCTGGAGTCAAAGTTTTATGTGATACCTTAGTAGACAGTGTTGTTTGTTTTGCTTTATTTTAATTATTTATTTATTTTGTCAAAAAAGAGGCAAAGTTGTACACGTACGCTATCAGCGTAACCACGTCACACTACCCAGTAAATGTGTGCACTAAAGGAGAGGGGAGAAATTAGGCCTTTTCCCTTCTCCTTGAGCCCTTTCCCTTGTCTCAGTATTTTTTTCCTGATTCCCTTAAATTTGTCTCTAAAAACCCTTCAATGGGAGATATGCTGCAGTGACTCTGTAGTATGTGTCACCACTTTGGATTTATTTAAGGAAAGAATCAGAATAGAAACACAATATGCTCTTGCCCGCCCCCCTCACCTCCCACCGCATCCGCAGAGACCGACTGAAGCATACTATAAAAAGGAGACCACAGTACGGTGTAATTGACAGACCCTCCTTCAGACTCAATAATAACATTGGTAATGCATCTGTTTTATAGTATTGTCTGCCTCAAATGATATAAGCTCATCTCCAGTGGGCTACAGTGAATGAAGGATTTCTCTCACGCATGTTCAGAGAAGTCATCTGGATAAAAAGAAACAATAGGCTGTCTGAAAAAATGACATGGTCTCACTTTATACTGTATAACTACTGATATTGCATACTTCATATGTCAGACTTCTACCACATCACAATAGCAAGATACACCAATTACACAAAGAATATTTCATTTGGTTTATGGTTAATATGGTTTATGACATCCTATTAAAACATTTTGTGTCTATTCTATCATATTTGATCATATATTGATTCATAAATGGAGGCACGGTCATGCAGTGGGTACACAGCTTCAGGGTCCCCAGTTTGAACATGAGCTACTCTCTGTGGAGAGTTTCCGATGTTCTCCCCAAGTTTGCATGGGTTCCCTCTGGGCTCTCCAGTTTTCTCCTTTCTCCCAAAAACATGCCAGTTAATTTATGCATACACAGTGACCTGGAATGAATTGAAATTCCATGGGGAGTATTCCTGCCTTGGGATAGTCTCTGGACCCACTGCGACCCTGCCTAGGATAAAGTGGTTACTGAAAGTGAGTGAGCATGAACAATGAGCAGGGTCAGTTATCAGTTGCCACAATTTCTATTACATTTTACAAATAAATGCATTAGTTAGTAAGTAAGTAAAGTTTATTTATAAAGCGTTTTCACAGACAAGCCGTCACAAAGCGCTGTACAACACAACATAGTAAAATACACATTAGAAGCACAGACTAAGTTCATAACGGGTGCAGCCATACATCCATTATTTATACCGCTTGTCCGTTAAGGGTCTAGGGGAAGCTGGAGGCAATCCCAGCTGACCTTTGGCAAGAGGTTCAAACAGAGAGATGAACAGCCATTCACACTCACATTCACAACTATGGGCAATTTAGAGTAGTCAGTTGACCTAACCTGCATGTCTTTGGGCTTTGGGAGGAAACCTGAATACCCTGAGGAAACCCATGCAGGCTCAAGGGGAGATCATGCAAACTCTGTACTCACTCATCTTCTGCCCCTTAATCCTGTTCAGGGTCATGGGGGAAGCTGGAGCCAATCCCTGATTATAATGCCTTTGTCAGTCTGTTTCCAATGAAACTGACGTTGTTATATTGTAAACAGCATGAGTCTCACTGAATAGACGAGCTCGGTGCTTGTATTTATGTAATTCTGAATATTCAACCTCATACAAAAGAAATTTGGATAAAAGGATCACTCTTTCTAGTGTGGAAATGTCACAGTCACTACAGGAATTATGCAAATTCACTCACTCACTCATCTTCTGCCACTTAATCCTGTTCAGGGTCACGGGGTGAAGCTGGAGCCAATCCCAGGTGACTTCGGGCAAGAGGCGGGGTACACCTGTGCAGTTTGCCAATCCTCTGCAGGGCCAACACACAGAGACAGCCAACCATTCACACTCACATTCACACTTATGGGCAACTCTTTGGACTGTGGGAGGAAACCGGAGTACCCGGAGGGATCCCAAGCAGACATGGGGAGAACACGCAAACTCCACACAGAAAGGCACCCAGGTCGACCCTGGTCATCGAACCCAGGACCTTCTTGCTCTGAGGTGACAGTGCTAACCACCACTCGACTGTGTCACCCAAACTCTATTCTATGTAATATAATAAAATTAAATAATATATATCTTGTTGAACTGTTGGTGGTCTATTGTGAGACATCCTCTGCTGGTGATACAATGGCCTACCTAGAGAATATAGTGTCCTCTATGATGTATGTATTGCCTTTTACTTGGTTGTTGCTGTGATATTTTGTGCTATTTTACAGTGTCAGAACTTTTCAAAGCTGGACGTATATGAACACACGTGTCGTGACTCTTAAACATAAGCTCGAGGTTAATTTTATCTGTGATTTGCATGGTTTGTACGCGTCTCTTTAAGAGCCTGCGGGGAGGGAGGGGGAAAACAACAAGCTGAATGTGAATGTGAATGAAACCCAGTCATTCATAAAAATAGGACCGACGCGAACTGTGATTGGTCGAAGCACACCTTATGCATAATTCATGAGCTTCCAGCAACTATTGGTTGTCGACTTGACTGACAGGTACACTTAGCCAATGGGGAACAAAAACTCTTGTCCGTGGCACCCAAGGGGAAACCAGAGCAGTCCATTTACAAAATCCCATTCAAGTTTTGTATCGGGAGCAGAGCGCAGCTATTGACTGAGCGGAGAGGACCGGAGAGGACGCCAGCTTGTCTCTCGCGGATTTACACTCTTTAGAGGTTTTTCAGATCATCTCCAGTGCGCACAGCGTTTTCCATACGGTGAGAGGAGAGTTGGGTTTGTTTCTGTGCATCTTTTCCGATGAATTTGCGTGTTGCTGAAGCGCTTTTCGACACGGTGTAAGTTTATCCTCGGCTCGGAACTGCCAGTCCAGCAGCTATTTGGCGTTGAGGGAAAGCGCAACGCCATTTTCTCTCACACGGGGCTTACTTTGGCAACCATATTTTTGCATGAAGTTTTCTTTGGGAATTTGTTGGTTGGTTTGTTTGTTTGTTTGTTTACAATCTCGATGTCGAGGAGGTGTTTAGCTCGGTGCTGTCGGTGAGCTCAGGCTGCTCTCAGCTGTGTTTGTGGGCTTGTGAATGGAGGGCTCGGTTTATTCCTCACACAGATCAGGTTTCACTTCATTGAGAAAAACAAGGGGGCCAGGTGAGGGCTGACCACCGGGGGGGGGGGGGTATGAGTGTCAGGCAGGGCATACTTTATTATTAGTATTAGTAGTAGTAGTAGTAGTATTATTAGTATTATTATTTATTGTTATTGATTCAGGTCATACTGTAATTGTTATTATTATTATTATTAATATTAATATTATTAATAGTAGAATTGTTGTTGTTGTTGTTGTTAGTCTATTAATATTCGGGATTTTGGTTTGGATTGGTCTGTCAAGAAACTAGATATTTTGCCTGAACTTTTGTGAGGTGTTGTTTTTTTTCTTTTTCTTTTTTGTTAGTACTTTTTAGTAATAACTTCACGCATCAGCGAATAGATGTGAATCTCGACCTCTGTGTTGCCTTGAACTTGGCCCGTGGAAACTCATCAGGACGGCATGAGGATTGAAAAGGCAGTGTTTTGTATACATTGTTGCTAACTTAATGATGCGGGTGATGGAAACGTGGACATGCCCCATTAAACCGGACAGTTGGGACTCTGAACTTTCTGCGAATCAGCCAGCTGAAAATGCGTCACGCGCGCTTTTGATCTTCTCTTCTCTCCCTCTCTTTCTCTAAAAGTCAATATTTTCTCCCGGATGTTAGTTGTTGCCCGTTAAGGCCACATTTTAACAGCTTAAAAAACCCCTGTGCACGCATGCGCACTCTCTCACTCTCTCTCACACACACACACACACACTTTATTGTTGCTTATCACTTGCTATATAATATAAATAAAAATATATTATATAATGCGTGCTTGAGAACAAAACTCCTAGATCTTGCTCCTGTGTGTTGGTGTGCTCTGGATCCCTCTAGGCTAGATGATGGAATTGCTGTTTGTTGACATTAAAAAGTAACTCAATTACAAATGCAATACATTTTTTTTTCTGTACTGGCAAAATCTAAAATATAGGCCTAACATGCCTTTGGGTCTGCAAGCTGATATTCCCGAGCTTGTGATTGTGTTCCTTCATAATCTTGAGCACAGATGGTTGGCTTTTTGATTATGTAAGGGTTATGTTGTCGAGGTGTGTTTACATGGCGCAGCACATGCACGCTGTGGCCTCAGAACACATTCTGTTGTTGCAGTGAACATCAGAAAGAGGCGAAGTGAACAAACCGAGTTGCAGTTTCCTTCAAATTACATGCAGGACAGGACAGTATAGTGAGGTGTGTATGGAGTGGCTCGCTGACCTGTAGATCTGTGCTTTCCTTTCTATAGACAAAAGAGAGCCCAGGAGAAGTTTGGAGCCATCGCTTTTGAGCGAAGACCCTCTTCTGGGATTTGTAAAGACCCAGATATCATGGACAGATTTTACGACCAGCAAGTACCATTTATGGTCCCATCAAACGTGAGTTTTGTTTTTTTTCTCCACTCGTAGACAAATGATCTGAGAGATAGCTTTTTCTCCCATACAGATCAAATCGCTCTAACTAGTCTGCTCCACAGCAGAAGTCATCCCAAGTGGAGGAACCATACAGCAGAACTGTCAATGAGAGGAAAAGAAAGTTTGTAGACACCGAACTTGCTCAGGACACAGAAGGTAATATAACGTTCATGCATTGTAATTTAGACACAGTGCGTTTGTACTATTACCTTTTGGTGTTTTTTTTTTTTTTTTAAACTTAATCCTTGCTCTTGTGTAGTAACATAGCATTTTCAATGTCATGAAGATTTTCTTTTATGATATTCTCATCTGTTGCGTTCCAGCAGAATTTTGTATTCAGACTGAGTTTTCTGTGTGTCTACTGCAGAACTTTTCCAGGACCTCAGTCAGCTGCAGGAAATCTGGATTGCAGAGGGTGAGCAACCCTTCCATTCTCAGCAAAGGAAAACTGCAAGTTGTGTTTTTTTGTGTGTGTGTTCGTTTTTTAAATGACAGCATTTTTTCCCCCTCCGTGCATATCTTTTGAAACAATTAAACCTGGGTCTACCCAAATTTTAGGTTTCAGTTAACAACCTTTTAGGGGAAAACTCTTCTTTTCTATAGTACAGTGCATGGTTTTTGACATTCAACTTTAATCTGTATTCAGTGAAGCACAATAGTTCTGGTTTTAGTGACAGGCCTGTTGTGTTGTGCATTATGCCAATTTTACAGTGGGGCAGTTGATGCTTATGCCAACACTTGCTTTAGTGCATGCATTACTGATCAGTGAGATCTGTGTGCATTCTTTTTTTTATATCAGCATCTCTGGTTTTGTCTTCACAGCCCAGGTGCCTGATGATGAACAGTTTGTCCCAGACTTTCAGCCAGACAGCTGTGAGTACCTGAGATTTAATATTTATACTCTATTGTCATGTAGACTGGATGAAGTCCAGAGTAGGCAAGGACCACTGTGGGAGATGGTCATTATTCATGTCTTGTTCCAATTTCTAGTCATCTTTTGAGAGGACAAAGGCCACAGTAAAAAAAAAAAAAAAGAAAGAATGAATGAATAAATAAATAATGATGGTGTCAAGTACCCAGGCAATCTTGTTGATTTTGGCAGAGTTGTGAATTCTCAGTAGTGATCCTAAAGATGGATGTTGCTGGTCAGGTTCCCATGGAAATCTTTATCATACCCTGTCCTGATGTATTCGCTATGCATGTGACAGTCTTGAATCTTGACTTGAACCATCTGAGCAGTGATTCCTACTGCTTCTTTAATTGATTTATTTATTTACTTTTTTTTTTTTTTTTTTAAGTACCTGATTGGTGTCAGGCATTGCATGAGGCAAGTTCATATGATTTCATGCTTCCATGCACTCAGATTACCCTGGAATGGACTGAATTCCAGAGGGTGGAGGTGTCTACACTCCGTACCCTGCACTCCATGAGGCTGCACCTCATCCTGCATCACCCAAAGTTGCTGAATCTTACCGGTTCCTCTCCTGACACCAGTTTGGTTCTAAATAGGGGTTTTATTACAAGCTGGCTGTATTGCAGCCAAGTAAAATGCTTGTGTAATATTCAGTGGTGCATTTTATAACTTCTTGTTTCTGTTGTTTGACTTGCATAAGTTTATTTGTGTTTTGGTCTGATGCAGAGGTTTGGAGTCAAGGTGTGGTGTTTTTGTGTCAGACTTCATTAGTTCAGTTGTGTTTTGCTTATCCAGTATGAAGAAGATTGATGTAGTCCAGTATCGTTTTCTGTGATTTTTATTATTTACACAGAGAGGCCCTTTTTGGGTGTGTAGACATTCTCTTGGCTGTGGCCATACGGAGCTGTGTGAAATTTTTCATGTGTATATGATGGTCATCTTGGAATAGGCCTTTGGGCACTTGGCAGCTGTCCACTTCTCTCTACAGACTTCTATTCTGCAGAGCTGTGTGGTTCCTCTGGTCATCTGTAGGACATCCCATGCACTACTGTAGCCTGCATTTGGAGAGTGGGAAAATCCATCTATCATTGGGTTTCATTTAAGGGAGTGTCTAATGTTAAGCATAGTGCAATGCACTGTAGCTTTCAGCAAGCTTTTTCACTGTTCACATGCCTGCTGTGTGGTTTCCTTAGCTCAGTATAGTCAACTTGATTTATCTTGCTAGTGTTGCGCTGTGCCCAGGGATCCAGTTTCGTTGGCCATTATGTGGCGCCGGAAATGGGAGCTGGTGCAGAGATCCAGCAGCTAATGGTTACAGTGCGGGGAGGAAAATCATTCACAATCATTGAATTACGGCTGCTGTGATTCATGAGTATCGACTTGCTCGTGATGGAAATCAGAAGGGAGCACTTTGATTGTGCATGTTTTGCAAAGCCACTGTACTGATGGGCGAAGGATGTATCTTTTATACCCAGCCAATTAATGGTGTTGAGTAGGGCACTCCTTCAGAAGATCAGCACTATACTGCTGTTGATGTGTTCGATTAGATGCACTGTATTATATACTTCCACTCCATTGTCTTTTTCAGTGACATTTCATGGCCCTCCTCCAACCAAAATTAAACGGGAGCTGAGTCCTTCCAAAGAGCTCTCCTCCTGCAGTGAGGACAGCAGTTCCATGCTGTATGGAGAGAAGTGCCTTTACAACTACAGGTAAGAATGCAGTGCAAATTTGTCCTTAATGATGGTACTGATATGAACTGTTCTGAAACTGCGCTTTGCAGCACATGGTTATATCACGATAACCTTCATACTAAAGTTCACTGCACTATCTCAGTCCTGCCTTACTCATCATTCCATCCCACGTCCCTGTGCTTGTACCCTCCCTCCCTTGTGCTTTTCTATTCTTTTTTTTTTATTGTGTTGCCATGGTAACTTGTAGTTTCATTTGTTTTTCACTTTTACCATCACTTGTAGTACTGTTTTGTGTGACACAGTAGAAAAACATGATCTTGCTATTGTCAGTCAGTCAGGAATGCCATTTCTGCGTCAACATTTACCACCAGAACCTTGGAGCAAGGCTAAATCTTGTGTCCTACAGGGTTTTATGTTTAGAAAGTAAGACTCTTTAAAACTATTCAAACCATGCTATTGGAGTTCATCACTATCAAGCAAATGCTGATTGTTTTAGTGTAAAGCAGCTTTGCAAAAACTTCTGGTTCTACCAACCTCTAGTTTAGTTTTATCTTTGCCTCATTACTGTGCCGTGAACTGCATGCAGGGAGCTCCCCCTTACGTGACAGACTGTTTCCTGCCTTTTACTCCTTGCAGTGCCTATGAAAGGAAATCCTCCATTGGGTTCAAGCCATTGACTCCTCCTTCAACGCCTGTGTCACCATGCAGCTCCACCAACACGCACGCCATGCATGAACAGACGCCTCCTCTTGTCCATAATTCTACATTAGGCCAACACTCCTTACACGGACAGCCTGCTGTGTCCAGCTCTGCCCTCAGTCAGAGGGCCCTCCCACTGCACAGCCAGACTCCACCTTTTGCAGTGCCATGTCCACCTCCAAACCACAATGCCCCCTTTAACAACGAGCACAGGTGAGTGTCTGTATTCACAGCAGTGACCTAGGGTCAATTTTAATTATCAGCACCCTTAAGAAAAACAATTGTATACAATAATCTAAATTGAACACACAAGTGAACTATTGAGCTAAAAAAAATAGCAGGGTGCTATCGTTTTGACCCAGTATATGAAGGTTTTTTCCCCTGTTCAGATCTTTTTTTTTTTTTTTTATCTATGGCCAATACAATGGCCAATTGTATTATTTTTTTAAATGACTTTATTGTTATGTCCCCAATAATTCTGGGGTGCTAGTAATTTTTTTTTCCATGTTTTATGACAAAATACTAAGTTCTTATATATATTATATAACCTCTGCCTGTATTCAAAGGCAGAGTCTTCAATTTTGTGAATGGAAAGTATGAATATGAATTGTTTACTTTCAGTGTATCCCATGCTGCACTTATAAAAGACACTATGGCATGCAAGCATATATGGTGGCTGAAGTTTCAGTTACATAGTCTTCCTGGGATGGAAAAAAATTGACTGTGGTGTTAATAACGCAGATGATGAGATGCTGTGGTAGCATTACTGCTCCTCTGTAGGAGGGCTGTCTTAATTTGACCCCCGTGGGAATAGAGAGGTTGGCTGTGCACCATGCCAGCTGCAGTATGATTTCTGGGACCATGCCGAGGAATTTGTGGCATGTTATTAGCAGTTAGTTATATGGAGCTAGAGACGCCATGGCAAGCAGCAGACCAGAACACTCCAGAATGTCTGGTAAGCTTGCCTTTAAAGTAGCTAACCCTTAGCTTTGTCCAGGCCCCGATTTCTCATTTTACATACAGCACATACGTTTCTAGCAAATACACTGAACTGGTGAATTGTTGGAATCTTCACTGGTATTAATGATTGCTCTTGATTTTGATAACCAGGTTTTTGGTGATTAAGTTTTTTACTTGATTTGATTTTCTATTGCTTTCTTCTATAGGTTTCAGCGCCAGCTCTCAGAACCCTGTTTGCCGTTCCCGTCTTCTGAAACCCAAGGAAAACCAAACTACATTCCCCAGGCATCAAACACTTCTCCTAGAGATGGCCGGCCACCATATCATCGGCAGATGTCAGAACCGGTGGTTCCTGTTCATCCTCAGGGTTTTAAGCAGGAGCTGTTGGATCCCCGCTACACAGAGCAGGGTGTCCCCAACATGGGCCCACCCCAGCCTGCCTTCCACCCAATGGCCATCAAGCAAGAGCCACGAGACTTTGGCTTTGACTCTGGTGAGTATTAATAAATGCCTCAGAAGGAACAGTGACCTTGTTAGGACTTCATCAGACAGTAATAGCTAGCTTTGGTTGGAAGAGTCGAGGCTCAGATTGTGGAATCTTCCTTGTGTGTTTGTGTCACTGCCTCACCAGGCTCTGCTAAAACTCACAGATCCATGCAAATACTCGCACACTAACTTTCAGAGAACAGGCAGTCTGACGTGGCAGTATTCTTTGCCCTTGCAGAAATTCCCTCCAAATCATATGTCTCACCCGTGAAGTTGAACCAAAGGCAGAAAATGGACATTGAAGTTTATAAAAATTAATCAAAAGAACTCTCTCTAACATGAACATTAGTCCAAAGTGGTGAATTGTAAACATTTTATAGTTTTGACTTTTTGAAGTTCAGTGGCTAGGCTTCATTATTACACACAAACACACTGCTCCTTGCTTTTTCATGACCATTGCTTGTGTTTATTATATGTGTTGGCCAGTGCCAATGTTCCAAAATGTATTGATCTACAGTCTGTCAGCAATGACGATGCTTTCTTCTCTTCTGTTTTGTTTCCAATATCCAAAGTTACCATAGGTTGTAGTGCAGAACATCAGTGTGGTGGTGATGCATATAATGTGTTGCATGTTATATTAATGCACTGATGGAGGCTAAGAATGTCAGTGCTGTTGGTAGGATGCTTGTATCTCAGCTTTTTTCAGTGTTTTATAAGCATTAAGATACCTTGTTCTGATGGATTCATGATCTCTATATAAATTGTAACTATTGTATTAGTCAAGGACTTTTGTAGTACATTAATGCTGAACTACTCTATGATTTTATTCATTTCTCTATTGAGACTTTTTCTATAGTTTTGGAGTTTTCTATTTTTTTTTTTTTTTTTTTTTTTTTAAACCTAGTTTTTGATTAATGGTCTCTCTTACTTGATTTTCAGAAGTGCCTAACTGCCGGTCTTCATTTGGGAGAGGAGCAAGCTTTTACCAAAGGCAAGAAAGTAAGTAATCACTTGTACGATGAAATCACTTTTGGATTCAAAATCTGTTTCACCAAAGTAAAGATCTGTTTCGGTTCCTGTTTTCTGTTCTCATTTCTCTGAATTACTTGTCCAGTTTTAGACATCATTTCTCAATGAACTCAAACTACATGTAATACTAATTATAGATATTTCCCCAAACACAGACTTACCCTCCATTTACTCAACTTGTTCCTTTTTTTTTGCAGGTTTTTCATTTGACAGAGATCAGCATTTGTATTATGATGATACATGCGTAGTTCCTGAACGACTTGAAGGTAATTCAAGTTAGCTGACTTGATGACAGAGACGCCCTTGTCTTGTATTTATCAGGCTTAGGCGTTTTCTTCTACCTGAGATTGTTGCCAGGTTTTCATCATTGTTATTCTCTTCACAGGGAAAGTGAAGCAGGAGCCTTCTGTATTTCGGGATGGCCTTCCTTACCAGCGCCGTGGATCTCTCCAGCTCTGGCAGTTCCTGGTTACACTTCTCGATGACCCTGCCAACGGGCACTTCATTGCTTGGACAGGACGTGGCATGGAGTTTAAGCTCATTGAGCCAGAAGAGGTCAGTTTTAAATATAACACCTAAAGTGCACTACATGCCTCGAAGTCATTTATATGCTGTTATATGCTGTCATTTTAAAATAATGTACAACTTGCACACTAGGTGGCTCGACGTTGGGGCATTCAGAAAAACCGCCCAGCCATGAATTATGACAAGCTGAGTCGCTCTTTGCGTTACTACTACGAGAAGGGCATCATGCAGAAGGTAAAGACATGGTCACGTTTATCTTTCTTGATTCTCAACTCACAAATATAAAATGCAGTGCATTCTTTCAATTGTGTTTAAGCAATTCCTTTTTTTTTTCTTTTTTAAATTTAAATAAACTCCTCAGGTTGCTGGTGAGAGGTACGTCTACAAGTTTGTGTGCGACCCGGAGGCCCTCTTCTCTATGGCTTTTCCAGACAACCAGAGGCCAAACATTAAGGCTGATCCTGATGGCCTGCCTGTAGTGGACGATGAAACCCTACCCATCACTCACTATGATGAAGCAGGCTCTTACCTGGTAGATGGAGGAGAGCAATGCGTCACTGGTATGCATTTCCCTGATGGCTATGTGTACTGACTCTCATCCCCAGTCCAAAACCTGAACTTTTAAGCAGACTGGAGCATGTCTGTCCATGCTGCCCCTACTTCTGCCCTGCTGTCCATTTACAGATTAGCCCTCCCCCAAAAGTTGCATAATATTAATAGCGAGATCTGCAAACCATCAAATCTCTGGCATTGGCCCATGAGAAATTGTCAGGGAAGTGAGGGATATCTGGACTTCTGCAGCTTGAACTGCTTTGTGGGAGATGGTTACTTAATGCTGCAGAAAAATGCAAAGTCGGTGTGATGAAGGACTGTTGGGTCTCTGCACAGACTGAAGGAATTGTAGCAATTCTGTTTTGGACAATCTGTTTTTTGTTGTTTTTTTTTTTTAAATGACAATATTAAGAGGTGCCCCAACAAAATAAAATAAAACAAAAATATATCAAAACACAGCCCTATTTAATAGCTGCCTATTTGGGTACTAATAGATTTGTGTTACCTCGAAAACATGTAGACATCTATTAGAAGTGAAAAGGGCTTCATTTTGCAAAGGAAATATGACCCAGTCATTTCGTTAGTTTTGGTTAGCTGTGTTTAGAGAGCTGGATTTTATACAATACTTTGGTTAGACTAAATGCAGGATTGCTTTAAACATGGCATTTCTACACAATATGCTGTTTTTGTTTTTTATCGTTGGCTTGTTTTTAGTCATTGTAACTGTTGTGGGTTGTTTTCGTATCATTTAACTCGCTCGCTCGCTCCCTCTAGGTTATTCAGAGATTATTGCTCTATAACGAAGCTGAAGCAGACACACTCTTAAAGACATTCGGATTCAGATTACAGTGACTGTTAACCCATTGTTAAACACACATTTCATATGCATTGACACTTCCTTGAAAATTGGTACATGATGTAAAACAAAAAATTTAAAAAAGGGATGCACTAGACAAACTTTCTTCAAGAGAGTTACAGCCTCTGACTACTTAATGTATTTAAGGGTCAATGTTTTTATCCTGTTTTGTATAAACTTTGGCTTTCTTTTCTTTGGCACTGTATACATTTTAAAAATGCACCAAGATGGCAGGACAGCCAGGATTTGCATGCAATAAGGTGAAAAGAACGCCTTCTCCTGGACTCCTTTTCACTGCCAATATGAAGTTGATGAAAGACCACTGCTTCTTTTTTGCATGGTACTCAACTGACAATTGTCCACTAACATAACTCTTTATGCTGGACAAAGATGAAATTAATTTCTCTGCATTGTTTTTCCTTTTTTTTTTTTTGAGAAAGATGAACTTATATAAATATATATTTTTGCAAAGTCTGCATCGGTTTGATTTTCTTGTTATCAGCTGTATAGTACTGCATAGAAACGTGTTTTACATTTCGGGATGCCTGTGGTGCTTTCACTGCAGATCAGGGCCTAATGAACTCCCTTTGTGTTGGATTAGAGCAGTGTTTTCTAGAATGGTCCTCAGATACACAGAGACAAGCCACGTTACTGCTTACTCCAGGTTCCCAACATGCCTGAACCATGTATTCAGTGTTCTTAATTAATGACTTTGGTACAAATGAGGACTGTTTGGGGAAATACTCATTTAGAAGGAAGTATGCTTTGTTATGAAAACTGATCTATATGTATTAGGCTTTCTCATTGAATGAGGGGTTTATTAACTTCAATCCTGATCACCAGAAGGGGGAGTCTGCATGTGTATAGGCTTCGCCTTCCTTCATATTGTGTACCGTTTAGTTTATAATCTGTTCTGGGTACAATAAACTGTTCTTTCTGCTTCACATTCACTGGACTTTTCCATTATTTCTTGCACCCTTAGCCAGCAAGTTGCTCTACACTTTACCATGCTCAATTTTAGTGACTATAGCCATGTGTTTGGCAATGTTCAGCTAATTCTGTCAAAGTGTGAAAAAACACCTTTTATGTTTCAGGGTTAGTAAATTGCAAGTATTTTATGGAGATGTGAAAGAACCATGGTTTTTCTTTTAAATGCAGCATGTATTGATCATGTATTCAAGGAGTGCTTCGCGATCTTATTATGGCCCTCTGTTCTCCCAGAAGTGTTTGTTTCATCTTTACATTAAGGGCTGGCTAGTTTACTAATGTGCACCTGCCCTTGTGGCCAGAAAGCAACCCTCCATTTATAAGTACAGTATTATATAATCGTATCCACTTTGCAGTGAGCGAGCAATGCTTTGAACCTACAGTATGCGATTGTTTTAATGTAACTTAATGTTTATTAATCCATCTTGCAGCAAAATTACTACTATCGCCCATGGTGTGGTTGTAACGGCTTGAGGGAGTCAGGAAGTGATCGCTGCTACTACTAGACTACATAATATATTTAAAACGGATCTCACATTTTTTTCCATTGCTTTCTTGGCTTTCTCAGATAACTTTAGTTGTAAATGCAACGATTTGGTTCTAATTCACTGAATGAGCTTTGCAAAAGCTGACTCCAAGAAGAAACAAGTTCACTTGCATTCTTTGTATATTCATTCCTTCAGCTTCAGTAACTGCAGTGGCTCTGGATCATATCCCAGATACCCTGGGTGTGCGGCAGGAAAACACCAAGGATTGGACACCAGTCCATCACAGGGCCCCATGCACACACTCATTTGCACACTTGTTCAACTTGCAAAGCTATGTGTGCATTTATTTAGCATTTAAAAGCATAACTTGTTTATCCAACATGGTGTCCCACTCACAAATTCATAATATGCATGACTCAGCTTGTACAAAACCCTGCTTAGATTAAGGCTGGGGTTAGCAGTTGCACCTTTTTCTTTTTCTACACTTTCATATAAAATCATCAAAAACAAAATCATGATATCAGGTTTCAGTTAATGTGTCTAGAGTGTGATCTTATTGTTATGCAAATATCTGTACATCTGTAGAGATATAAGGTTATAACATATATTTGTAAAGATCATTTCCTTTCATTTAAAATGAAGAGCAATAAAATTATCCTAAGTGTTCCTAAACTGGTTTAATCTCTCATTTTACTTTATTTTGCTATACAGTGAACCCCCGCCTATCGTGGTAGCCACGGTCCAGCACCTCCCGCGATAGGTGAAATCTGCGAAGTTGTGCCGTCACATTTATTTTATTATTTCTGTATATATCAAGGCTTTATAAACCATTTCCACTCTCTTATTAACCTTTTCTACTCTCTTATCAACATGCCCTATGCTCTTAAACACTTTCTACAATCTTAAACCTATGTAATTTTAACAACATGTAAAATCTACATGTGTACTTACAGCCGGTGAGGTCACTTCCTGTTTACAGGCGGTTTACTAGCTAAAGCAGAAGTGGTGTACACCGCCATGGTGTATTCATCCACTGATGAAATACAGTGCATTCTGTTTTATTTCGATTTAAATGTTCTTTTAATGTTTGAATTAACATTTTTTAAATTATATTTTATATTCCAGAGTCCCGCAAAAGTCAAAAATTCCGCGAATCAAAATTCGAAAATCCGTGATGCACGAGCCCGCAATAGTGAGCCGCGATACTGCGGGGGGTTCACTGAATTTTTTTAATCACTATGTCAAGATGGTAATCTAACCAATTCTGTGCCATTTCAGATCATAATGACTTCCTTGCAAATGTAATATTGTTCAGTAAGTGACAGTAGTTTGTGAAAAGTATTCTATAAAAGTGAGGCCTAGAGTCAATATACAGTAAAAACTTTCTTGCTCCAGCAGTGGACTTATTTCTACCCATTGTGCTACAACGCTTTAAAAGAAATAAATCTTTTTGGTCGTGTTAAATTCACAGGTTAATCATTCATAATCTGTAAATATGACTGCTTATTCTGCATAACAGTGATCCAAAACATTAAAATAGTTTCATTTCAACACATGTATCAGGTTTTTGTTTTTCAAAGCGAGCGATTACTTTCTTTATACTTTGTAACATAGCACTAGAGACATTTAACAGTAGTTAAAGACTAGGTGACATGAGGAGAATAACCCTCGTTTTGCTCTCTGAGATGATACAGTATGATCCTGAGCCTACTGTTGATTGCAGGATGAATAGTAATGACTGCATTTTCACACCCTCCACTTTTTTCCATGATTCCAGTTCAAGTCTTTTTAGAAACCCAACTCTACAAAAAAAAGATGATCAAATCAGACTACAATATCACAGGTCAGGCTATAATATCTTCTAGTCCTAACACACGGGCAAACCGGAACTTAATGATTGTTATTATTCTTAATACTAATCTTATTAGAGGAAAAATGCTTGCGTTTCCCACCAAGAGTGTTCAGCTGTTCATTTTGAATGCAGCGCGCGCCCCCTACAGGCCAAGACGTAGTACTACAGCAACAGGTTTTTTGGTTTGTTTGGGTTTTTTTTTTTAAATGTACTTTCTACCCGAGTTGCTTACCGTGGAGAGAGTAATAACGAATTACACAACTTTGGTAATTATGTGTAATGTGTTTTATAATATATTACTTAAATACATGTTAAATAAATACATTACATTCAAATGTATTTGGAGACCACTGCTAGCTAACATATTGTACTGTATTTAGCTAGCGTGCTAACTAGTGTCTGGGTAGCCAACGGTGAAGCGATTGACAAACTCGTATGTAGAGTCCCGGATGTTAGTCAAAGCTAATAAACATACCAAACAAAGCGGGATTTAGCCCGACTGGCTTATCTTAACTGTTAGCTAGGCTGCTATTCTTAATAATCAATTTAGCTACTTCATAAAGGTATTAGACTAACTTAACGACGGATAACTATCGAGGTCTCTTATTTAAAACGCTGTCATACAGATTAGCAGCAGCCTGTCACAGCTAGCAAACGTTGTTCTCAAATTCTACACAATATTTATTAATAATTAGCGAGAAAGAGAGAGAGAAAAAAAGACTTAACTTCGCTAGGGCTTATTTATTTATTTTATTGTTTCTTTTTACATGGACACAGCCCAATTAATAGTAATTGCCTCAGAGTTAACTAACAGTTAATTTACATCACTGGGAGTGGGACAGGTAGACACCAGCAAAACAACAAAACATACAAGTCCAGTGTACATCAGACACAGTAACCGAGCTAAGGTTGTTAAGCTACTTGCAGGTGGCAGGTCAATAACCCCTTTACTCCTGAGGAAAAAGTAAATTCCTCAATATTAATTTTTTTTGTGGTTATACGAGTACTTAAACCCCACAGTGCTATTTTTAAATCATGGCTGCTGGAGCGGTTGTAGCTATTAAATCCGCTAAATTGGTGGATGATTCTGATTGGTCAGTGGTGTGATCAGGGGGCGTGTGAACGTGACGAGTTGGGCGCGATCCGGGTGAACTCTTCACGCGGTCTTGTGCTTCAGTGGAGGTTCAAGTCACCGATACGCACACCTCACGAGGCTTAATTGCCAACTGGAGATATTTTCACGTGGTGGCTGAGACGTAACCGGGTTGTAGGACATGTGGTATTCTCCTCCCGTGTTGATGCCCATTTACTTGGAGCCAAACGCGCAAGGAAGCGCAAATGTGTCCATGCGGCCCGTCGCACCGCTGGAGCAGTACTACTGGTGTTTCGCTATTAACGACGTGGGCGGTAAGTTTTCCTGCAGCCAAATGAAGTCGGAGTATTAGCACTGTGGCCTAGCACGAAGTAAAGCCTGCTTGGAAAGCATGGTTAGTGGCAAACCTACAGTGCCGTGAGAAAGTATTTGCCCCCTTCTGCGTTCCTCCGTTTTTGTTTCTTGACAACACTTTAACTGTCTCTGATCTCCAAATAAATTTTGTATAAGACAAAAGACAACCTGAGTAAATACAATACACAGTTATCAAATGATCTTGTGATTTACTGAAGAACAAAATCTCCCCAAAACCTATTTCACCTGTGTGAAAAAGTATTTGCTCCCTAAGCATAATACTTGTTTCGGGCATCTTTAGCAGCAACAGCTGTAGTCTAGACTAACCCTAACCCTAGACTAACTAGTGTAGACTAACCCCTGTAGTCAAACACTTTCCATAAGACAAGCTCAGTCTTTGGCATTGCTGTGACTGTGAGGAAACTTTGGCCCACTGTTCTCCACAAAATTGTTTACTTCAGTCCTGTTGGAGGATTTGCAATTATAAACTGCCCTTTTCAGGTCCTGCCGCAATAGTTCAATGTGGTTCAGGTCAGGACTTTGACTAGGCTGCTCCTTGTCGTTCAGAAGTGGACTTACTCTTATGTTTCAAATTGTTGCCTGCTGCAGAAACCATTTATGCTTTAGCTTCAGATCACAGATCAGATGACCAGACATTCGCCTTTAGTACTTTGTGGCAAAGAGCAGAATTCATCCCTCCCTCAATTATGGCAAGTCGTC
>JAQLOM010000034.1:13045357-13057888 GCA_030068315.1 Chrysichthys thysi
ACATAAGAGAGCACTTTTCAGAGAAAACACAAGATGAGGACTCCTGGGTTTTGCATACAAAAAATTAAATAAGTTCAGAAGTCAGAGTCTCCAGAAGAGCAGCGTGGCAGAAAAACTTGCCACTTCATTTCCTTATGAAGCTGTACACATTGTACCTGGGATTACTGTTTAAGAAAAAAAAAAAAAAAAAGCAAAGGGTCGTCACACCAAATATTGACTTTATTTAGTTTATCACCGTTTCCTGCATGTTGTAGTATTTTTTTCCTTTTAGTGGAGAGATTTAATCTCATTATTTTTGAAGTAATTTTTACTTTGCAGCATTTCCTTGCATGTGCCTAAGACTTTTGCACGGTACTGTATATTTTAGATTTAGATTCCTGTTGATTCGCTTGGGTGTCAGAAAGCAAGTCATTTCATTAGAGCGTCTGATTATCAGCTGCTTTACTGCGGGAAGCATTTTAAAAATGTATTATTAAATAGTGCTCCAGGGTATTTTAAAGCCATTCCATGCCTTCTTGGTCTTTTGTCCTATAAGCATGCATCATAGAGCTGCTGCTTCATTTCAGTTCTGTTCACACATCCCTTCACTAATGGAGTCCACATGTACATTCCAGAAATGATTAGCACAGTGGAGAGGGGTGGTGACATAGCGACTCTCATCTACAGAAATGTTCTAAAATGTTGAACTGTAGTGCATCAGTGCGTACAGTGCGGAATGCAAGCAAGCATCCAGAAATGTCTTTGCTGGCAGGCTTTTGATATAATAGGTTTGGACACGCTGCATGTTTTTCCTCCTTTGTTTTTGTGGCTCAGCCACAGTTTGGCCAGCTGTTTTTATAGAATGAGAGCTTTCTTTCACTCCTCCCATCACAACCCTGTCTCCCTCTCTCTCTCTCTCAATCCCCTCTTTTTCTGTCTCTTTCACAGATACAGATGACCCAAGTGCTGTCCTGTGTTTGTATAAGACTGAGAACGAATGTGTTATGAAGTTCACCTACTCTGAACATGCCAGTGGCAAGTCAGTCCTCACTGCTCTGCGGGAGCCAGGTCAGTGTGCAACTCCCGCTTTATGTAAACCACGTAGCTGTAATTAACTGCATACTCTGCCACTACTGTCACAGCTCTGAGCATGAGCAATAAAGATGGACCATAATGAAAAGATTGTTAATGCTTCAGTCTGGTTATTTTTTTGTCTCATAAAATAAATGTGTGAGTCAATGATTAAATTATGTAGAACTTTGTGTGTGTTTGTTTGTGTGCACAGTGTGTGCTGCAACTCCTGATGCTATGACTGTGCTGCTTGCGGTTGTGGGCAGTATCCTCCTAGTGGGCATTGTGCTGTTGGCCGTGTGGAAGTTAGTAATCACCATCCACGACCGGCGCGAGTTTGCCCGCTTCCAAAGCGCACGCTCGCGGGCCCGATACGAGATGGTAAACACTACTCTTCTTGTAGCCCAAGAATGGCATTGTGTTAGACCTTGTATTCGACTACTAGAAAAATGAAGAAAACAACTTTTTGTGATGAGTAAGAAGTATTTGAGCTCCATAATTTTTCATTTAGTAATCATTTTTGTGATTTATTGCATGCACAGAAAGATCTAAACACTATTATCTGAAATAAAAAAATATATATATATTTTTTACAACTTGTTTTATTCTGTTGAATGATGTAACACAGATGATGGTCTGCATGTTTAAGTTTTTAAATGTAAACAGTTTAAACCTCAGGAGTTCTACACGAGTGAAATGGACAAAAGCACTATGCTTTAATTGAAACCATAAGTCTTTTCAAATCCCTTCAGTGAGTTAGGAGGAACAAATAATGGTGATTATTTCAAGACTCTGTTCCAAAGCCTCAAGTTGCTCTGCTTCACAACCATGTGCATTTCAATGAACCCATCTGACCTAGTTTCTCCTCCATCTCTGTCCGTTCCTCTCTTCCTTGCAGGCCACCAATCCCCTCTACAAACATCCGATATCCACTCACTCGGTGGATACGGCATTCCAGATGCACAGCAAGTCATATAACGGAGGACTTCTCTGATCTCTGGCCTGCTGCTTGGGGTGGGGACACGGCAGGACCGGTCCGGTTAATGCAGTTTACAGATTTGTGATGGGGAACAGAGATAGCCCCTTCATAAAAGACAACAGCGTGCCATCAGAATCTTGTTCTTTTTTTTGTGGTCCTTTTCATGAGGCCTAATAACTGATCCACAGCTGTACAATAAGCTGGACTGCTTATGCTGATTAGTTTTCTCTGATAGAGGACGTACATGCGACAAATGAAGATATCGTATTGCAAGAGTGATGGACTTTCCAAATGAATGGACTGCTTGAGTGAGATTGCCAATCCTGCAGCTCTAATCACAATTCCTCCACACTGAGGATGCCGTGTGCATTACATTTTACAGAGAAATGAGATGTTGATGCCTTAAATAGAATAACTGTATAGAGAATCATCCTGTATATTAACCATGTTTGGTACTAACAGAGCAATAACTTTCTTACATTTAGTTTTGCACATTGTATGGATTTATAAAAATGGAAAGAAATAAACAAAAACTCCACTCTCACTGGTTGTCTCACATTTACACATTTTGTTTTTCAGTTATAGTCCTCCAAGTGTTCTGCAGAATAACTGGATATTGAATCAAGTCCACTTAACCCTGCTCTGGTACCATGGAAAAAAGGCACATTCTTGGTACCATGGGGTCAATTTGACCCCATGGTGAAAAATATGCTATATGACCAGAATAACACCCCTTTATTACAATATTTTGTTTTCCTTGAAATAATATGGTATGACAATGTGTTATAAAATCAAAAAGAATATTGCACAATGCTTCATGTGCGAGATTCCACTAATTTCACCCTGCTGAAGGCAAAAATGTTACTGTTGGCATTGGTTACTGTTGACATGACTAATTTGGTTTTCTTGTCACTTGATCTGGGACAAATATAGCATCTCTTGCATTGTGCTGGATGACGCTGTGTGGTGCTTGCGGCTGCTGCGGATGCCTCTGGTGGTGGACTTTTGGTACAAAAATCCAGCATTGCTTGTGTAACTGGTTTTTACATTTTCAATTTTTTGGTTGGTCCATGTCACAATCTCTGTCATCATGGCATCATCAAAAAATAAATCAAATGCTTTCAAGCATGTGTCTGCTTGACACCCATTCCCTTTCGGCCCTGGTTTCTGTCTGACAATATTTCGCGTCGGGGTTCTTCTGACAGTTTTTGGCTCATTTGACCACACACACCCATCTTTCCGCTTACTTTTTATTTAGGTTTAATTTCGCTTGGGGTCAAATTGACCCCCTAGTACCGGTCAAATTGAAGGTACTATGGCGGAGTGAAAATAAACCTAAATAAAAAAATAAACAGAAAGACTTTGAAACGGTCGAACATGTGTCACATACATAGGAAGGGTTTACGAGGAAATATGTGGCAGGCAAGATCACTAAATGTGATAGTTTCCAAAAAAACATGGTCCAAAGAGGGCTGGGGTCACATAGACCCCATGGTACCAGAGCAGGGTTAATGGGGCTAGCCCACTGTTCCCAGAATCCTCTGTGCCAAGTAGTGAGTCACCATTTTTCAATGCCATTGCTATTACCATGTACAATTTGACATCCTAGACCATAGATTTTAAATTGTAACATGAAATTATAGAAATTGTCGAAGTATCTATATTTTAAATTCTTTTGACCAATCCATTCCATTTTCATATGGTCAGTCTGTTGAAATGGACCTGAACGGACATCTGCCATCTCGCAGGTGCCCATGAAGGAAAGAAAAGATCAGGCATATTTTCTTCAAAGCTTCCATGCAAGATGCATGAATGAAGGAAAAGTCTATTATTGCTTTAGAAAGGGAATGCTGACAATGAATTTGCAGAGGTTTTACTGCATGGAAAGCTAGCAGATAGCGGTGACATGCTTTCAAAACAAAAACGATAAGTTGGATTCTGGAAAAGCTCCTTTAAGACTGATGGTCCAGTTAACACAGCTTACAGTTTTGTGATTCTATCTCAGTCCATCTTACCCACCCGTCTGTGTGGAATTGGAGTTGGAGAGAGAATAACTAAAGGATCAATTGTGATCTATCATTCCGAACAATTCCGATCTAAGAACCCGTCCGCTAAGTATCTGCTTTAGGTCAGTCACTTACTGTATTTATGAGATGCCAGATGTCAGAGTAATTGGATTTTAATTTGCACTGCAATGACAATAACATCCACATGTTTCCCCATGACTTGAACAGATTATCTCATGTCTGCTTGTAGCTTGACTGGGTATGAGCTGAAGGGAAAATATGAGTAAATAAATTATAAGACCATGTCTGAAATGGCTGCAGTGACTAGTCACTTCAGAGGGAGTGTGGGCCTGAGGAGCTATTGACTTTTATGCATGGAGGTCTCCAATATATAGTAGAAAATGTGGGGGTATTTGACAGTAAGTTATGTAACACTTTTGGTATAGGTGATTTTGAATGGGTAATGATGCTGAATTTCCAAAGACTGTTGAGTAACCGATGGTGATTGTTCTTTCATGTTACTTCATCTTTCATTAACAGCAGCAGCAAAGTCAGGCACAAATAAACTCAAATTATGCCCAGTATTTGTTTACACAGGACACACAGGAACATGTTCATTTCATATAGAACCTTTTAGTAAATGTGTAAAACCCATGTATGGAATACAACACCACAAGAAAATGATCAATGACAGGGTGGCTATCAAGACTGAAGTCGATTATTTTCCAATAACAGAACTTCCAAAACTTCCAATCTATTCCCTTGTGCCACAATAATTTGAGAATACTAAAAAAAAAATTATCGAAAAGTAAAATTTCATATATTTTATGTTTATAGTTAAAATCAATATTTTGGAACATCAGTGAAAAAATGTTTGTTCCTGTTATCACTTTGTTTGTAACAGCTATAATGTAACATGTACTTCCTTACTAGCCTTCCCCCCCCCCCCGCTTCCTCTTGTTTTTTAGAAGATGAAAGAAATACAGCTCATGTTACCTAGAAAGCCTTCGGTCCTGAAGACTTTCCTGTGGTGGAAAACTTTTGCACACACTTGCTAACTCTGTGGAGCATCCTCTAAGTTCCTGTGAATTATAATTTATTATATACAGGTGCTCCCCGAGTTATGATGGCCCGACTTATGACTTTGAGTTACGATGAAGATTGTGATCCACTAAGAATTGTAAAATATTTAGAAAATATTTAAAATTCGTGGACAGGCATCGCAGGCAGGCCAGTGTAACAGCGTATGACGTATACGGCCGTTCAGACGACTCCTGGAAGTACAAGGATGATGCCCAGATCACTCGCCTCGCGTGATGCCTCTCTGCCCTGCAGCTCACGGAGTTAACTTATGTATCGGTGTACTGTACAGTGCATTACCTTAGGGTTTTTTTGTGATTATTAATGGAACAGCTTCAGTGGCGACTGTCTGTAGCTGGAGCTCAATATTTGTGTAGCGAGGTGTCTCGGCTGGACGGGCCTCAGAGAGACAGTGCTGCTGCCTCCACCAGGTGCGGAATCCTCTACTATTTTCTATAATTTCTAATTTTCTATAACAGCAGCTCTGACAGGCTGTAACATCCCCCAGGTTTATATTAATTATGTTGTTTCTAATATTGGACTTCTATGACTTCTAAGTCTAGTAAGGGAAAGAATATTTATATCTGTTACAAACCAAGGGAATTTGTTTTGCAGACCGTCCGCAACATTACATTACATCGCATGTTCTCCTGTGCCTGTGTGGGTTTCCTCTGAGCACTCTGGTTTCCTCCCCCCAAGACGTGCAGATAAACTGGCTACTCTAAATTACCCATAGGTGTAAATGTGTGTGTGAGAGAGTGCTGTTTGGGCCTCTTATTCCTGTCCGAACCCGACCCGCCTCTGACAGAGCAGTGACCGAACCCAACGTGCATTTATATGTTTCTGTCCGAACCCAAAGCGAACCCGATTGGAATTTTAATGTTTGGCTGAAACAGGTGCTGCTAAGTGATTATAATGATACTCTCTTAGGTCAAAAAAACTGTGTCCCCTTGTGTATCCTGCCTTTGTCTTTTCTTTTAACAGTTGTTTAATATTCTCAATGATTGCAGTCACAGGTCACAAACGCGCACGGTACAAGAAAAATTCAATTGAAAAAAAATTCCTTGATTTCCTGTTTTAAATTCTCCCGATAATTTCTTTTTCACGTCTTCCATGATGCTTATTAGGCTACTGGATGAAACGTTGCTTTGTCACAGCTACAGAAATAAATCCCCACGCACAGGAAGAAAGCAAAAGATCTGGCATGGCCTAGCCTAGTAGCCTAACCCTACTGTATTTTTTTTTAATGAACAAAAAGTAACTTTACTATTTTAAATATCAAACGTTTTTGTGCTGACGTGACCGAACCCGACCCGAACTCGAGTAACATTTCGAAATATTTGTCCAAACCCGGCCTGACCCGTCGGGTCCAATCAGGTTCGGGTCTGGTATCCATGCTCTAGTGTGTGAATGACTGTTCATCTCAGTGTTAGCCATATGACAGCCTGGTGACCTGACCATGGTGTACCCCGCCTCTCGCTTAAAGACAACTGGGATTGACTCCAGCTTCCCCATGACGGAAAAGAGGTATAGATAATTGATGGATGGATCATTATAAAGCTAATAAATCAGAAAATGTATCTTCTTACAAATGTTTCTCTGTACAGCAGCAACACTGACATGGTAAAACATCAATGTCATGGTTTTCAGCAGTGAAATAAATTATCTATCAAACTATAACACTTTCACATGAAACAATTTAAGATATGTTGCATATGAATTTATTAGCAAGGGCACTAAAGATCCTCAAGAAGTAATGACTCTGCATCACTGTAGGGTTTGTTTACTGTGCTATTCCTGCCATTAAAATTTCACTTCATTTCTTATTTCCAGTGGAAAGACATGTCAGGATTAATGAACAGGACAGTAACATCTCTGTTAGCATTGCTAGCTGTTTCTATGGTACAAATAAAATGAGGGTAAATTAAGCAGGAAAAGTTCATGTCTATGTGTTTTAAGCATTTATAACTTTAAGCACTGCTTGTTAAAATATTTGTCATAATCTATTCTTTTATTTTTATAACCCTAATATGGAGGTCGATTTTTGCTCTCCAGAATGTCAGAAATCAGGCAGTTAGTTATGATAAATGGAGGAGAGAAAAAAAACCTTAAGAGCATAAGAGTCATTTATTGCTTTTAACAGCTGGAAGTAGATGGCTCCAAAATGTTCTCCAAATTCAACATCCAGCCTGTGTGTGTGTGTGCGTGTGTGTGTGTGTGAGAGAGAGAGAAAGAATGAGAGGGGAACATCCATCCGTTTCACATGCACTTATTCAATGACTCATTTCAGAACAACTGTGTTTGTCTCCTTTGTAATATTTAGCCTGTGGAGAAAAACACAAATGCCTTGCCTGCATTAACCTATGTCAGTTACTCTTAAACCTAACACACAAAATAAGAAAAATGCAGAAAATGTCATGTTACTTCATAAGCATGTATGTTCTGGGTTGCTGTGCAGGATCACATGGGCTCACAAACAGCAGGTTTACATTTAGCCAATAACCACTAACTACTGGCCTGACTTTATTTCTTTAATGATATGTAACAGCACATGGCCTTGAGTGCCATCAGGGCTCATAAGTGTGAGTCTAGTGACTGTATATAGAATTATAAACACAGAGCTCTATGGGCTCTGCCCTGTGTTTGTTTCAGCCCTGTAGTTAACTGAAGCTGAAGTGCTGGCGTAGCCTAGAGTGCAAAGATAGCATCCGTTACCAGACAGGAGCAACGTCACTGGCTGATGGGGAGGACCTTGTTCCAGACAGAGGAAATGAAAGTTGCTAAATGTTAACTAAAAGGGATAAACTGTGGAATAGATCCTGAGCCATCCCTGTGAAGCAAAGTAGTACTGTGACTGGAGAACAGCTGAGAAAGGCTACTTTCAGTTTCTGACATATGAGAGCTTTTTTTTATCCAACATTTTAAACATTTTTATTCCACTAGCTGATAATTTTGCTTTTTTTTCTATATATAAAATAAGGGAGAAACAATCTGGCAGTAGAAAATGACCAGTTCAGGCTTGAAATGAGTAAAAATGCACAGAAATGCTCTATATGACCAAAAGTATGTACCTGACCAGCCACACAGTTGTCTAGTTTGTTTATGGATGCTTTAGTTTTAAGATTCCCTCCACTGAAACTAAGAGGTCCAAACCGGTTCCGGCAAAGAATTATGTTTTTCATTTTTATTTTAAAATTAAAAATTAGGATGTTTTAATAAAAGTGTGTTGACCCTGTGGTGGATTGACGACTTGCCCAGGGTGTACCCCTCTCGCTCAAAGACAGCTGGGATTGGCTCCAGCTTCCCTCCAGGAACCTGAACAGGATTAAGCAGCAAAAGAAGAATAAACATGAATAAACCTGAATTATGTTCATCATTTAAAAGAGGAGCACTGTGGGAGATTTAAATGTCATCCAAGTAGATAATTATAATAGAATTATGGGTGAACGCCATGAACTAGAGTCTCTTTGTGCTCTATTACAAAAGCTCTTTTAGATAAATGGTATATCTACTGTAGTCTCTGAGATCAGTGGATGTCAACATAAAACAAAAGACCAAGAATAGTTTCAAAGGCAGCTGAATGATGCCACATACTGGAGAAACATAGTGATTTCCACACTAGTCAAAAGTACACTTGTATGAAGTAAATTATTGTGAAGTTCAGTCCTATAATGCCACCTTCTGGATAAAGAGTAACAGTAAAAAAAAAAATCTATCTAAAGTGGATCAAAGTAAATAACTAATAAATTCTAAGATAATAATTAGTAACTAATACACTGCTAATAAACAGTAGCTATGTGAGTCTTATGGACTTAGATTACATCCAAGCTTGTTTGCACATTCTAAAAATCTCAGATGTTGTTTTTTCCCCCTAAATTCAACCCAATAATGAATTTTCACAATAATGTGAATGTATGCCTTTCTTACTCACTTTCAGTAACCACTTTATCCTGGTGCTTCCAAAGACTTCCCAGGAACACTGGACATGAGGCAGCAACACACCCTGAGTGGGATACCAGTCAATCACAAGGCACTACACACACACACACACACACACACACACGGGGGAATTCGTCATAGCCAGCCCAACTACTGGCATGTTTTTGGGAGGTTAGAGGAGACCAGAAAACCGGGAGGAAACCCATGCAGACCCAGCGAGAACATGCACAGAAACACAAAGAGTGACCTGAGCTCAGGACTGAAGCTGTGTGGCAATAACACTGCCTGCTGTGTCACCATGCTGTCGTGAACATGCACTATGTGAAAACGTATTTAAGATTTGGACATAGTTACCACAACTTATATGAGATGAGTCATATTTCAAAGAAAGTGATTGAAAGTGATGTCACAAACAAGTCAAAATCAGTAATGATTTCCAGAGGCCATTGATATATTAATGAACATTAAACAAGCTTTTGATCATAATATCTATGAACAATTTAACAGAGATGCTCAAAGATTCACAACAGAAGGAAGGTAAGGGGTGAACATTTATTGTTATATATGGGTTCCTTTGGACAGAGAGAGCGATCGAGCGAGAGAGAGAGAAAGGCACCCTTCTGGTTTTAAGACACACTTATAACAGGATGTTAAGTTGCTGCATGCCAGAAATAAGATAACATTATGAAAACAGTGGTGAACAAAGGACGCCTTATGACTCTACACACAAGCAAGCTTTAGCAGGCACATAACGCATGACTGCGTCACTGTGCCGTGAGACCAAATACAGTATGTTTAATATTTTCATTTGTTAGCAAGTTTACCTTAACCACTCTCACAATCCCATTAATAATTTCCTTTTGGCTACACTTTGTGTGACAACCTCATCATTTAATATGCCATATTAAAATGAGAATAGTTTTAATGATCTTAGCCAAGATTACCTTTTCATTTAGTCATGTTTGATTCATAGAAATATCATCAAGAGATCAAGAGGAGTAACTTTCTCTACAACTTCCCAGGAGCGTCTGAATAATTGCCATGTAATAATTCACAAGAAAATCTTACTCATCATGTCTTCTAAAAGCTCCAACAGAGACAATATTCCATGCCAACCCACATGAGCAATGTCTTAGTGTAAGACAAACCCTAAACCCAGATGGATCATATAATGAATCATGAGACTGTGTCTAATAAAAAAAAAATATTTACTTAGGACAGTATTATGGAAATAAATGGTAAAATATACTTTATGAAGTGCCTCATATAAAATGATCATCCACTGTTATAATGTCCTGCTGTTTAAAGCCTGCTTGAAATATGGCAGTCAAATCCCAAACCTACTGTCATTTTATAATTTATGTACAAAATTCCCTCCCACTCCTGCTCTTTTCTTTCTAAATGAATGCGTTGATCTCCTTTTTGGCTGCAGCTGCCTCGCCATGTCTGGAAAGGTTTTTCACAAAATGTTGGAACATGCAGAAACTTGACATCAGGTCAGTGATTATCATCATCCCATCTGTATACATCTATGACAATTTATCAGACCTCCTGGACCGTGGAGCAAAATACAAGACATGATGTTGAGTAACAGTTTCAATAGAAGGACCGATGTAATGCAGTGCAGTACATACGCAGTGAATACAGGAAAATGCTACAAAGTTCACCACACTATACAATGACATTGCTTACCAACAACTTGATCTACCAACACTCAAAGCCAGTTCTAGCCATTTGGAGGCCTTAAAGGTACACTATGTATGATCTATGGGCATCTGGTGGCGAGGTTCCAGACTGAAACCAACTGAATGCCCCTCTGCTCACCCCTCCCTTTCCAAGTGTGTCCTAGAACCTACATTGACCATCAGGTGCAATAATATCTGACTGAAGACCCATGGCAGCACATGCATGGTTACTATTTTTAGTTTATCATAGCAACTCATTTTTTACAGTTTTCTTCTGAAAACTAAAAGTCTGGTTATGTGGTTGGTAGGTGGTTTGCCTTACAGTGCACTTCCAATACATGTGCAGGAATAAAACTTTACTTCAAACAGGCTTAAACTGTAAGCATAGATTATTTTATTGGAAACATCCAAATAATTACACAAGAAAGAATGCAAATTCAGTAATATGTACCTGCCATGTCTACATCAACAGACTCTGCAACAAACTCCACCTTCCATGAGTAGTTGACAACATGGCCACTCACCATTGCTCCAAGTTGCCAGATTTCTAATTAGTCACACCTGAAGTTTATTACTCACCATGCCAAAGACTACTTTTACACACACACATGCACGCACACGCACTCACTCTGACTGTGAAGCAATAGTTTCCGTTCCTAGTGTCTGTTACAGCCAAGCCATTGTTTATTCTGGATGACTTCTGGTTTTCTTACTCTTTGCTGGGTTTTTGGATTAAGATTTTTGCTCTGCCTGATTTGTTTTGCTTGTACTGTACATCAGCAATATAAGTTAGTATCAGATCCAAACATTCATATTAATGGCTTATTTTCCTTATATACTCTCCCACTGGGTAACATTATTCGTAAGCATGGTATTAGCTTTCACAGATATGCTGATGACACACATCTGTCTGTCTCAGCAAAACCAGATGAGAGACACCAGCTCAATAAAACTGAGGATTGTGTAAAGGACGTTAGAGAATAGATGCTTACTAATTTCCTGTTACTTTATTCTGATAAGACAGAAGTACTTGTACTAGGACTGCATTCAGCTAAAAGCAAGTTTTCTGAGTACACAGTAACTCTGGATGGCCTTTCTGTACCACCGTGTGCAGAAGTAAAAGTCCTCGGTGTGATCCCTGACTCCAGTCTCTCTTTTGAAGCTCATGTAGACAACATTACCAGGACAGCCTTCTTTCATCTGAGGTTATATTGCTAAGATAAGAAACATAATGTCACTGCATGATGCAGAAAAACTAGTTCATGCTTTTGTCTCATCTAGATTAGATTACTGTGAACCCTTACTGTCTGGATGTTCCAGTAGGTGCATAAACAAGCTCCAGTTAGTCCAGAATGCAGCAGCGAGAGACCTTACTAGAACTAGAAGATCTGAGCACATCACTCCTATTTTGTCTACGCTGCACTGACTCCCAATCCAATTTTGCATTGATTATAAAATACTGCTGTTGACCTATAAAGCACTGAATGGTCTCGCACTGCAATACCTGAGCGATCTCCTGATCGATTATGATCCGCCATGCTTACTTAGATCCAAAGGTGCAGTAATTTGTTAGTACTTCGAATACTGAAGGCTACAGCAGGAGGCAGATCTTTCTGTTATAAAGCCCCACAGATATAGAGTAACCTTCAAGTTAGTGTTTGGGACTCAGACACAATCTCAATGTTTAAGTCTAGGCTGTAAACATATCTGTTTACTCAAGCTTTTTGTTAATAGCATTATTAGCTAAAGGAGCAGATCTGGAGGGTTCTCAGGCACAGAGTGTTTTGGTAAA